>CM077249.1:9561524-9784024 GCA_039654775.1 Spinibarbus caldwelli | reverse complement strand
CGTCAAGTTAATTCTTTATCGTCTGTTTTCTAATCTTGAAATCTATTTTCAGGGCTCCAGACTGCGTCTAAAACGGTGGCATTTGCGACCAAAAATATTAATTTGCGAGTGAAGTTTTTGCTGAGGTCGCCACTGGCGACTATGTTATTATGACTTATTTTTTTTTTCCTGATTGTTTTGCGATCACATCTTTTGTTATGTTCACATATTAAACAGAGACGATGCGCATCAAAGTTTTGTTAATGGAAAAAAGTTTCAAACAGTCCTCATCTCTGCCGCACAAGCTGCATTGATGCACACCTGCTAAAGCAGCTCAGTTGTGCAGCGCGAGAGAGATCAAAATGCAAAGTGAAAGTGCAGAAAAGCAGTGTCTATTTCGTGCACAATTTGAACAAACTTCAACAGGTAAAGCTGTCAGCTTTTTGGATATTGGCAATATCGTTAACAATTGTCGTTTATAATCATTACTAATAGCCTATCGCTTCTTGTTATCAAGATCTTAGGCTGTGTTCTACATGCGTGAACTTCATATTAGCCTGTTTGCAGTGCACTTGTCAAGTGAACCCATTACACCATAGACATAATAAATACCTAGACGCCTCATTGGCCGCTTTGAGCCGTTGCTGCGATACGTCAACGCGTCCGCCATGTTTGTCCGGGCAAGACTGCCTTAAAAACAAATGGAGGTAAACGGGGGAGCTGCGAGTTTTCTGGATAAAAACACGATAACGTTTACGTTTATCAACCGATTTCATTGGTTTGTGATCTACATGGACTTAAAAATAACTCTGCCTCCAGTTATTTAGTTAGGCTTGGAAAATTATTAATTTTCGTAAGAAGTTGTGAAAGCTCACACTCCTGTTGATTTGGTTGATTTTTTTCTGTTAACAATTTTAATATTAATGTAGTATAACTGTGACATATACATGTAATGTAATTTTAATCTACATTAAATGAAATTAAGTTGTTTCATTGCTTTCTCTGTCTTTAACCCCAACATTTTAGCTTTTCTCGTGCTTCAGGTCAGAACACAGCTCATTCGCTTTGAAATACAGGAAAAAAATCAAAATAATACATCTTTAAGCACTAATAATTTACCATCATTGAGAAAATTGAATAATACCAGCGAATACAAATCAAAAAGTGACACACTGGTAGTCTGCTTTTTATTTTCATAGCACTCTATACAGATAAACACCACAAACAATAACACATGTAACTGATAATCCTTTATGGATCCAGTAAAACTTACAGTTACAGTGGTAAATTATTATGCACTGATACAGTGCACAGTAAAAATATAGTAAAACTGATATGTAATATTAAAAAGTATATGTAGTACAAATTGTAGTAAAGTGAATAATATAAAAAGCGAGTACAACAGTACAATAATGTAAGTGATATAATAGATTTATAATAGCACAAATTATACATGTAATACCACAATAAATAAATAACAGATGAATAATAACAAGTAGAATATGTAATATCAAGGGTGGAATAATACAGAATAGACAATAATGAAGAATAAATTAATAGTAAATTATAAAGTAAATTAAATAATCGTGAAAAGGACAGTTTTATAATAGTATTTGTGTAATAATTATTAAAGAAAGTAAGACAACTAATGACAAGCAAAAATTGTGGTCGTGAATTTATATATATATATATATATATATATATATATATATATATTTATATATATATATATATATATATATATATATATATATATATATATAAATAAATAAATATAAATATAAAATCCTCTGAATCAATCTCAGCTCAAGGTACACATTTTATTTCATTTTTCAGTTCTAGCTTTCCCTGGGAATAGAGTGGTTTAGTTGTGATGTCAAAACCTGACTAATAAAGACTAATTCTCCACTCCATATTTTATAATGGGGTTTTTCAATTAATGAGTAAAGTAATGTAAACAACTTGATGATGCTTGACATTTTGCTCTATAATGCAAATTATACACACCCATGCAGAAAACACAAATTTTGAAACAGTTGTTTATTTTTCAATATATGTTACTACATAGGAATGTTTGGGGTGTGAGTGCAGTTTACATTGTACAATAAAATGTCAAAGTATAGTTATGTTTAACACAAACCAGAATGTGACATGCTTCCCCACAAAAAAAAATCATTATTACAACATCAAGAGCAATAATCAACAATGATTTTGTCATGATATTGCAGCTTCACTCACTAAGGAGTTCCTGTGTTTCTCATTTCTAGGCTATTTACATTATACAGTTTTTCTGTAAATACACATACACTACATGATCAGCATTAATCAGCCTATTTAAATCATTTTAAATGCAGTCTTGTGATTGACTGAAGAAACTGGTTATTTGTAAATATTTGACAAAAAAAGACAGAAACATTTAATAAGGTAATTATATTAAATGATATTGTTATATAAATTACCCTTACAAAGGTTAAAAATTGCTCCTGGAGGTCTGTTCCTGGCAGAGAGAGAAAGAGAGCGAGAGAGTGGTTTGAATATGATCAGGGTCATTCTGGTCATTCATTCAGGGCTATTCTGGGTTTAAACTAGTACAAATACAACATTAGTCTGTGGAAGTATAGCCTCTCTTGGAAATGCAGAGAACAGGCTTTCTTCAGATTTCTTTGAGGCTTGTGTTGTCCTGTTTGCAATTGGCTAAAAATGAAAAAAATATATAATCAGTCCACAGTTTTATGCTAAGCTATGAAATCCTTATAATCAAGTGATGATAAACTTACTCTTTGTAAATAAGTAATGTTAGTGAAATTAAAGAGAGATGTTTTAGCTCCATCTCTAATCTCTAAACAGTCTGACATTGTCTTGTCAAAGTGCTCACTGTACATATTGTGCTCATAACACAATTTACTTTATGATATAAACTACAATATAAGTTAAAACTTCATAAGAATTCATTTAAAATTTGATTTCTTATAAAGTCTCAGCTTTCACAGCTTACTAGCGATATCGCTAACGTTAGCTATTAATAGTCTGATACTTGTGGCTAATTAAGCTGTCAACATAATGCTGAAAATGACCAAAAAATATCCAGAAACAACTGTTCATTCTTACCTGTGAAAGATAATACCCCGAGAGCTGTTTTTATTACTGTGGGACGGTCTGAAGATCCCCAAACTGCCGACGAGCCCGGGATCTTTTCTCATGTCCCGAGATGAGAGTTATGAAGACTTGCCCGCACCAATATGGCGGCGACGTTGACGTGCGGTCGAGCGGCCAATGAAACGTCTAGGTATTTATTATGTCTATGGTTTCAACGGCAACAACATAAACAAACGTTACTGCGCATGCGCGCTTTTGTGGCCCTAACTTAACTTCCGGTAGACTTCCAAATCTAATCAATAACAACAGCTTGAGTCCCTCTTGAGTAGATTATTTTTGATAACAAGCAAAATATGTTTGCTGCGTAAATCAGACGGATTTATTGAAAATGCAAATTCATTCTCTGCCAGCAGGAGGTGCTTTAAAGCGGGAGAAATAGAGGTTTCCCCGGTAACGCTGTACACAAATCAGCACTGAGCTTACAAACGCTGCTTTATCAGGCATATAACATGCGAGATGAAATGAAAATGAGATCCTTCAGAAATACAGTGATATAAAAACACCCGCGCCTCGTTTTGATTTTTAAACGTGCAGTATGTGTTTATTCAACAAAGCCTTTTGGAAAATCGGTCAGTTTTGATATCGTGGCAGGTCGCCACTAATAAATCAATGTATGGGAAACAAAACCCACAGCACAACAACCTGAGCCCAACTTCATTACTCATCACTAACTTTAACTGCATTTGTAGCCACTAGCCAGACCGATAAACAAACACAGACCGGAAGCTAACTTAGGGCCAGGTGCGTGCGCCCGATGAAACCCTCTATAGGATGCATTGAGGAGGAGCCCAAACTAACACTGTAAAAAGCGATCAGTTGACGTTTCTTAAAAAAACTGAGGAAACCCAGGGCTGCAAAATTGCTAGCCCGACTTCCCGGGGTTATTGCGTTTTCCAGTCGGACTACCAAAATGTATCACTGCCCTGTCCGACAGGCAGGGCCGTTTCTAGCCAATTTGATGCCCTAGGCGAAATCCCTATTGAAACCCCTATATATATATATTCTTTTCAGACACCAGTTTCTTGTCATATTCAAATTGGTTGTCATAGTAACGACACTAATTTTTGGAGTTTCAGCGCATTGTGAGTTCCACAAATCTGAATGCGTTATTTGTAAATTGACTTAAGATAAACATTTTGCACAATTTATTATCTGTCATATCGTTGTGTTGCCACTAGATGCTTGTATAGCCCTATGTAACAATCCCTAGTAGCTAAGACATTTACACATAAATCACACAAATTAATTTTATTACATTAGGATTTGGATACATGTTTAGATATTATTTTTGTCTTTATCTGTTTTTTTGTTCAATTGTTTTGTTGTTGTTGCTTGAAACATTGATTTAAAGTGTAAGTTATTGCATTATTATTTCAGTCAAACCTATAAAACCCTTTTTTACCCCAAACTACATATAAAAGCCTGATCGGTGGCATAAAAGTAATAAATGCAGCTACTAATGCTGCCTTCACGTGCTATGGGAAATTTCCTATTTTCCACTTATGAAGTCGTGATCACAAGCTTGTCGTATTCAAGTGCTTTAATGTCGGAAAGAATAAAATGTAGCATCCCATTGATTGACAATCATATACACATTCACCGCGCTATACATGCAGTTTGCTGACAATTCTGGAATTTCGGTCAAATACATGCTTATTTCACTGCTTATAAAACATACAATATGCTTCGAATGATCGTTCATATCTAGTCTATAAGTACACTACTTTAGCGACGAGACAAAGGGATGTAGTTGTTGTGAGAACAGCATTGACAGCAGTAATGGTTGTCACCTCCACCATGTTTAAAGTTTATGACCCGCCCAACTCGGAAACTCTGGTATCAAAATTATACCCAAATTTCCCAGTAGTAAATACAATTTGAGAAGCCGTTCATGTATAATTTCCGATTAGGAAACTCGTATTTACGATAATTCCGATAGCACATGAAGGCAGCATTAATCCTTTGCTACTCATTAACATGTGAACTTCCCCTTTAAATAACGTGACGCTCTGCCCTCTAAATGTGTATGATGCTGCTGCCATTAAGTGCTGTAGAAGTGAATGATGCATCCTTACCTCCGTAAGGATGCATTAAACTCGACAAAGCGGTTTAATAAAGGATGTATTGATCTCGTGAATTGGCGAATTTCACTATACCAATATTTTTTAATTGGCTGTTAAGGTTTATATGGGAATAATACATGACACGCTGATCCTTTAACAATACATGGGCGCAAAAACGCACACCTTTTGGACAAATCTCGCAACATGATTTATCAACTGCCACAAATACTGCCTAAACAAAATACTGATTTTGTGCACTTTATCTACTGTACCAATATTTTAAATTGGCCTTTGAACTTAGCTTTATTGCATGGCAAATAAATAAATAAATAAATAAATAAATAAATAAATAAACAAACAAACAAACACGTAAATTGTATAAGAAAAGTCTTAATTACAATTTCAAGAGGTCTTACATTTGGGGATGGAAAGACAAGAATCGATACTGCTGGATTAAACTTCATAAACTTCAAACTTTTTTTGTGTGTGAAAACTTGTATCTAAACTGTAAATCATGTCATTTTATGGCATAAAATGTTACCCAGACGTTGTCCAACCCCACTCATACAGACATACACATTCAATATACTTGTGCAGCTCTTAAAAAGGTTCATAAATTGCCTTAAATTGATTTTTAAAAATTCTGCAGATACCCTGTAAATAGTGAAATAAAATTATTTCATTGATATTTGTTGATATTTGTGTATTGAAAATGATTTTCTATATTTTAAAAATGGTCTTTTTTATTTGGGCTAATTAAATTAATTTTCAGGCTACCAAAATCTGAAGAGTACCTGCCCAAAGGGCTACCAGGGGTTTTGAAATTTTGCGAGCCCTGAAACTCATTGCCTTAAAATTATTAAGTAAATAAACTTAATGCATAATTAAAGAAATACATTAAGTGAACTTGACAATTCTGAGTTACACTGACAAATAACAGTTTGAAAATATGTTGTGTTCACTTTTTATTTAAGTTGGACTAACTTTAATTTATTAAATTGCAATTACTTAAAAATGTACACTCAATGGCCAAGTGATGCTTATGGTCCATGATATTGGTACAGATTCTGTATATTTCAAGTTGGAAAAGACGTTTAGTTCCCACTTTAAGTGAACCTTAGTTACCAGATCAACTACAAGATGGATTAAAATGCTGACAAAGTCAAGAAAAGATTAGATATAAACACATGACAGTATGATTGAAACGTCAAAATGTTAAAAAATAAATAAAATAAAATAAAACGTTTATTCTGTGGCACCTAAAAAAAATTATTTGGCACCTAGGTTTTTTTCTTATAGGAGCCAATGGCTCCTTAATCATTTTTTTTTGTCTGGAGCCCTGATTTTATACACCATCTTTTTCGGTTCTATAACGTTTGAATATATCCCCTATCGTATTCTACAACAAAAACAATCAGAGCGCCTTGTTATCACTAGTTTTATTTTGATTTCCTGAGTCCGCTATTAGCTTATAGCCCGTTGGCATCACCAGCGTGGTTGCCGCTAATCTCGCTTACATTGCTAATACTCTATTCACACACATTACCATTGTTTTACTCACTGTTACTTGCTTTAATGACGGATGTGTGTCTACCTTTGAGTGCAGGCGAGGACACGTTTGAGCTGCATTCGGTGCAGCTGGAGTTGGAGGCTGTGGAGAAGCAGATCCGCGAGCTGGTGGAGAAGCAGGCCCAGCTGAGAGAGCGGAGAAGAAACATCCCGGGCTGACGCTCACAAGTCCGGGGTAAGTATACAGCGCGCCGCTAACACTCCCACCACCTCTACTCCGTGTGTTTCTCTGCACAGACCCTGTGCAACCAGGACGCGATCTTCCCAGATGTCCTTCACTCCGGCGCCGGGACACCACGGACCCTGGGTGCAGCAGCAGTGGAAGACACGAGCCAGGCCCTGCGTGAGGACCTCTCCCCCTCCGGTCTTCAAGATCTCCACCCGGAACCGCTTCGCTCCACTCCGCGAGATGGAACGCGACGCTGTGATCGTCGGAGACGCCATCGTCCGGCACGTCCATGCTACGTTAGCTGAAGGTAAAGCGCACACTCACCGTTTCCCTGGCGCTCGTGTTCTCGATGTTTCTGCACAGATACCCGCGATCCTGAAGGACGATGAGAGCATCGGCGCGATCGTGCTGCACGCGGAGGTGAACGACACCAGGCTGCGGCAGACGGAGACACTGAAGAGGGACTTCAGGAGCCTGATCGAGGTGGTACGCAGCGCATCGCTCGCGACGACGATCATCGTGTCAGGACCGCTTCCCACGTATCGACGAGGACATGAAAGGTTCAGTAGACTTTTTGCTTTAAACGAATGGTTATTGTCATGGTGTAAAGAACAGAAACTGCTCTTTGTTAATAGCTGGAATCTTTTCTGGGAGCATCCTAGGCTTTTCCGTGCTGATGGCCTGCACCCCAGCAGAGTCGGAGCAGAACTGCTGTCGGACAACATCTCCAGGACCTATTCATATGAAGCGCATGGAATCGATCTTACTGACATAGATATCGTACCTCAAAGTGATGATGTTACTGACCATTTCCTTGTATCGTGCATGCTGAGTATTACTGATATTAACTATATGGCTCTGTGTTATTGTCTGGGCAGAACTATTGTTCCAACCACTAAAGATAGATTCAGAAATAACCTGCCTGATTTATCTCAACTGCTCTGTGTACCCATAAATACACATGAACTAGACGAAATGACTAGCAACATGGGCACTGTCTTCTCTAATACATTAGAAGCTGTTGCGCCCATCAAATTGAAAAAGTTTAGAGAAAAATGTACTGTGCCATGGTATAACAGTAATACCCATTCTCTCAAGAAAGAAACTCAAGAAAGAGAGCAAATGGAGAAAAACTAACTTGGAAGTTTTTAGAATTGCATGGAAAAACAGTATGTCCAACTATAGACAGGCTTTAAAAGCTGCCAGGCAGAGCATATCCGCAAACTAATAGAAAATAACCAAAACAATCCAAAGTTTTATTTGGCACAGTGGCTAGATTAACAAATAACCAGACGCCGCCCGATCTAAATATTCCCTCACAGTTTAGTAGTGATGACTTTATGAATTTCTTCACAAACAAAATAGATAACATCAGAAATACAATAACAAATGTAGATTCTACAGCATATAATACTTCAGCTTCATTCATCGTACCCAAAGAAAAACTGCAGTGCTTTACAACTATAAGACAGGAAGAGCTAAATAAACTTATCACTGCATCTAAACCAACAACATGCCTATTAGATCCTGTACCCACTAAATTTCTGAAAGAGTTGTTATCTGTAGCAGAAGAACCGCTTCTCAATATTATTAAGTCATCGACATCTTTAGGTCATGTCTCAAAATCATTCAAGCTGGCGGTTATTAAGCCTCTTATTAAAAAACCACAACTAGATCCTAGTGAACTAGCAAATTACAGACCCATTTCTAATCATCCGTTTATGTCTAAAATTTTAGAAAAAGTTGTGTCTGCTCAATTGTGCTTCTTTTTGCAAAAAAATGATCTCTATGAAGAATTTCAGTCAGGTTTCAGGCCCCACCATAGCACAGAAACTGCACTAGTTAAAATTACAAATGACTTGCTTCTTGCGTCAGACCAAAACTGCATCTCATTGCTAGTTTTACTTGATCTTAGTGGTGTGTTTGACACTATAGATCCTACCTGTCCGATAGCTACCACTTTGTTTATTTAAACAGGGAGTCATCTCAGTTATCACCAGTAAAGTATGGAGTACCACAAGGATCTGTCCTAGGTCCTCTGCTATTTTCAATTTACATGTTGCCCCTTGGTAATATTATTAGAAAATACGGGATTAATTTCCATTGTTATGCTGATGATACTCAACTATATATCTCAACAAGACCAGATGAAACTTCTAAATTATCTAAGCTAACAGAGTGTGTTAAAAATATAAAAGATTGGATGACCAATAATTTCCTCCTATTAAATTCAGATAAGACAGAGATATTACCTATTGGACCAAAAAAGAGTACACAGAATCTCTTGGATTATAATTTGCAACTAGACGGATGTACTGTTACTTCCTCTACAGTCAGAAATCTGGGTGTTACATTAGACAGCAACTTGTCTTTTGAAAATCATATTTCCCATGTTACAAAAACAGCATTCTTCCATCTTAGAAACATTGCCAAGCTACGAAACATGTTAACTGTTTCTGATGCAGAAAAGTTAGTTCATGCATTCATGACCTCTAGACTGGACTATTGTAATGCACTGCTAGCTGGTTGTCCTGCATCTTCAATAAACAAACTACAGGTAGTCCAAAACACAGCGGCTAGAGTCCTTACCAGGTCAAGAAAATATGATCATATTACCCCAATTTTACAGTCTCTGCACTGGCTACCTATTAAGTTCCATATCAGTTACAAAATATTAGTACTTACCTATAAGGCCCTTAATGGTTTAGCTCCTGCGTACCTAACTAGTCTTCTACCACGCTACAATCCATCCCGCTCCCTAAGGTCGCAAAACTCTGGACTTTTGGTAGTACCTATGATAGAAAAGTCAACTAAAGAAGGTAGAGCTTTTTCACATTTGGATTCCAAACTCTGGAATAGCCTTCCTGATAACGTTCGGGGTTCAGACACACTCTTTCTGTTTAAATCTAGATTAAAGACATCTCTTTAGCCAAGCATTCACATAATGCATCTCATAATCTTGTACTGCAGTTATATCTGATCAAACGCACATTATTGTTCTTCAGTTTGGGTTGAACAAATAATTTTTGCTTGGATGGAACAGCAGCTACGCTAATTATTTCTCTATTTGTTTCTCTGTTTCTGCCATGGGATTAACATCCCGTGGTAACTAGGATTTACACGAGCTTCAGTCTGGATCCAACCCTTAAATGATCTGAGATGACCAAACACCTGAGAAGAGATGATGCCAACCCCTCAGAGGACCTCAGATGATGCCAACCCTCAGACAACATACAGAACTACCAAATTTCGCCATAAGTTAAATATATTAAGTTTCTACAATATATAAATATATTGTAAAAACTTAATTTCCTGTAAAGCTGCTTTGCAATGATTTGTATTGTGAAAAGCGCTATACAAATAAACTTGAATTGAAAAACTGAATTAAAATGTAATTTATTCCGGCAATCAAAGCTACATTTTCAGCATCATTACTCCAGTCTTACTCCAAGTGTAACAATATACATTATACCATTCAAAAGCTTGGAGTCAGTATATATAGAAATTAAAACTTTTATTTAGCACACAAGTGATGATAAAGACATTTATCATGTTATAACCGATGCTGTTCTTTTGAACTTTCTATTCATCAAAAAAAAAAAAAAAAAACCCTGAAAAATTCGCTTCTCTTCTCTGAAAAAGCTCTTTCCAACATAATAATAATAATAATAATAATAATAATAATAATAATAATAATAAATGTTTTTTGAGCGTCAAATCAGAATATTAGAATGATTTCTGAAGGATCACGTGACTGGAGTAATGATGCTAAAAAGTCAGCTTTGAAAGTCAGCTTTTATTGTTCCTAATAAACTTTTTAACTGCACTCGCAAGTGAATCTCAAGTTATTTTGTGTGATAGCTGAATATATTCTTAATAAACTACAAACAAAAAATATATACATTTATTTTGTCCTCACGTTCTTTCTTGTAACTCTTCCCTCTCAGTTACATACCTGACTGATTGGCTCATTATGCAGCTCATTATGTGGGCCTTTGTCTTCTCAGGTGTGAATCACAGCATTAATAATGATAGTTCACGCCCTCTCGCATAGACCCTTTCTACTCAAAAAGTGTCTTAGAAAATTGAAATCAATATATTGTTTTCTGTGAGCGAGTAAACAAGATGATTTTCAAATAATTTTGAAGCAAAACCTCTAGGCTACAAGATTCAGTTCTCAAAAGTCTTGTGAACAAATTTTCTGTATGTGTTTTATGGCCTTATTTCAGTGACTTCAAAATTTTACTTTTTCCCTAACCATGCATAAATATTGCTTTCTCAAAAACACAATCATGTATATAAATGCTGCTAACATATTATTGTTAGACTTTAGCCATTTATATGTTTATAAGCAACTGAAAAAAGCACAAATGTCAGGCCATGTTAAAACTTCTACAGGCCCCCAAAACACCCTCAGACCCCAGAGGGTTAATAATGTTAATAAATTGAACCAAGTTCTACAGTGTTACTTATTTTCCTTTCTAGAAAACTGGGTTTGATATCAAATCACATAGGGGCATCGATATTTCAGTTCTGCCATTTCATGAGACACATGAATCAAACACCTCGACCTTCTGCCTTAATGTTTCTATATGTGATGAAATACTTATGAGGCATAAGCCTTGTAAGGAATGATTGCCAGAGGCTTTTACAGGCTCTATGTCACGCTACAGGTTGTGGAGTCATTGTGAAATGAAGTGATGTGGAAATCTTGCTTTCTGCTGTCTTTTATACACACTTTCCTTCTGACCTCAGAGGTAAACTCCACTGAGTCTTCCTTCTTGAGAGCTTTCTATAAATACAGAGAATAAATTAATGTATGGGAGATTTTAAAGGGTTTTCCTAAAGTGCAGGATAGTGAGAAAGGGCACACATCAGGAATGAGGGATACACAAATGGTTAGACACATAAATGATAGATCTGCTCAGAGAGAAACATTGATGGATAAAAGCCACTGCATGAAGCTGGAGAGGACAAAGAATGTATACAAATATGGGGCTTTGTAACAGCATAAAATGTTCTCATATGTGACCCAGGACCAGTCATAAGAGTAAATAATTTTTTGAAACTGAGATTTATACATCAGCTGAATAAATACGCTTTCCTTTGTATGGTTTGTTAGGGTAGGAAAATGTGGCCAAGATACAACTATTTGAAAATCTGGAATCTGAAAGTGCAAAAAAAAAAAAAAATCAAAATATTCAGAAAATCGCCTGTAAAGTTGTCCAAATTAAGTTGTTAGCAATGCATATCACTAATCAAAAATTTAGTTTTGATATATTTACGGTAGGAAATTTACAAAATATCTTCATGGAACATGATCTTTACTTAATATCCTAATGATTTTTGGCATAAAAAGAAAAATCGATAATTTTGACCCATACAATGTATTTTTGGCTATTGCTACAAATATACCCGTGCTACTTAAGACTGGTTTTGTAGTCTAGGGTCACATATATCTTATATGTGCATGCACATGTAGAGTACAAACGTCTAAAACTACACTAAATTCAAAGTCTAATAAACCCAGAAATAAATAAATCAACTGGGGAATTATGGTAATATTTATTAGTTTTTTACACTCTTCTTCACCTGGACTGTCTTGCCTTAAATTTACTAAAATTGCTAAATGTTCTATCAAATGTTATACACACTGAATCAGAGAAACAGAGACAATCGGGGGGAAAAAAACTAACATTTGAACCTTGTACAGATAAGTGGTATCAAGGTCCAGGGTGAAGAAAAGAGATAAGATTTTGAGAAGCATGAGCACATGCTGGCCTGGCTGTATTCATGCAGTGAATCTCCACTGAGACGACACTTTTTCTCCTAAAAGCATTTAAGTGCGGCATCTCTGCTATTTTTAGCTTCGGAAGCTCAAAGACACAGAAAATGCTTCTGAACTCTGAAGATTTCTCTGTGATTAAAGAATCTGCTCTCATATATGTGTATATTTTTTGTGTAAAGACAAATTTCTATATATGGTTCTAAAGACAGCTGAGAACAAAAACCTTCTGCAATATCAGGAATTCACAGATTAAAGCACCTTCACAGACTTTTGACTTTACCATCATAGTTGCATTTTTTGCCCAAATCCAAAGAACTTGTCAAAAAAGTATAATGCTGTTTTTATGCATGTTCATAATCTGTCAGTTTCCAGAATGAGCTAAAACTAATGGTAACACTTTAGTATAGGGACCAATTCTCACTATTAACTAGTTGCTTATTAGCATGCTTATTAATAACATATTGCCTGTTTATTATAAAGCATTTATTCTACATGACCATATTCTTCATCCCTAATCCTACCCAATACCTAAACTTAACAACTACTAACTATTAATAAGCAGCAAATTAGGAGTTTATTGAGGCAAAAGTCACAGTTAATGGTTTGTTGATAGCGACAACTGGATCTTAAAATAAAGTGTGACCAAATTAATAATAAAAGAAAAAGAAAAGTAAAATCTCTCTCTGTATAGGAAGAGTCCGAAATGTTAATAGAATACTACATGAAATTTCACAGTCACATCCAATTAGACATGAAAAATCACGAAACAAATTAATTCTCTAATGATATAACAATTTAGTGCTCATTAATAAAATTTGGCACAAGCTGTGCTATTTTTGTCCATCTTAAACAAGTCCTTCAAAAACAGCAAGCTACTTATTACAGAAAAAAAATATATATGTTTTTAAAAAATATACTTAAATGTAAACTGAATGTAATGTTTTCTGACACTGTAGTGCATATTAACTCCAATTATATGAAAATGTATTATAGTTTAAATGTATATGCAGTGAGTTGAAAATATGAGTGCCTTTGTGGCCCACTTAAATAAGACTAAAATACTTCTTTATATATAATTTCATAATTCTATTGTCTTTGAAATATGGTTAAAAGTGTATTGCAGTCATTTCTAATGTCATTTCTTTTGAAACTTGTATGTGATGAATTTAAATGTATTTGAAATTAACTTCTTTACAACATAATGATTCCAAATACTTTAAAGTAAAACTTTTAATTTGACATTAATGCAAATTGCACTTTTTAAAAGTGTACTTAAGTGTGTAAAGAAACATAATCATGAAAGTGTCTCTCGTTAAATACATATTATGTTTATACACTTTTTCATATATACACATTGAAGATTTGAAGTACACTACAAGTGCACATTCAGTATAATTAAGCTCACTTCTTTTTCACGAAGGCAGTAAACATTATTCATGGATAGGCTGAACTCAACTTATAGTGACAGAAGCAGAGCTGACAAAACAACCGCTGCTTCCAGAATCTTTAAGGATCACACATCTTCTGTGCTGTGAAATTTAAAGGCTGGTCCAGATGTGGACCGACTCCATCAAGTTTGCTGGAATCTCAAATTCCTGCCATGATTGGCATCCATGCTGAATACCATTTTCATCTGGGCCAAGCGGCTTTAGCGCTTAACCCGAAGGGCACCTCCCATCTTTACGCATACACATATACACACACAACCCTCCCAGACTGCAAAAACTGACCTAATCCACAGATTAAGGCCATAGAAAAATGTTGCAATTTGCTTTTTTCATTTCAGCTAAAAATGAAACAAGAATGTAAGAGTCATCTCACTCGATTCAACAGCATACGACATGGATATGTGCGCATAATAAGCTCGTTTAAGCAATAAGCAGTTTGGGTTTTTCATTTTTATCAAGACTCGCCAGTGTTTAAATGGAACTGAAATGAGCTGTCCATTTAGCCCCAGGACAACCAAGGGCGTTTCACTGGGATTACAGAAAGCACTAGGCTGACCAGCAGCTGTACTGGGGTGAAGATTAAAACCGGTGGGCAGAAAATGACCTTTCCGATGACGATCTTTCACAAAGTGCTCTCTGGTTATCATTAACTGATATTGCGTAAGGTGAAATGCCACAGGACACGATGGACTTCCAAGAACTGTTTGAATGTCATGATGTCATGATTCGGCTGCAAAGCCATTTAGAGGTTTAGATGGACAGTTATTTTATTAGGTTTATATATATCCTTAATGTATATTTTAAGTAAAGGTTTATGACTCATTTTCAGACGTAGAGACATTTGACATGATTATTATAGCATTTTATAACGATCCACATGTTTAATTTGGCACAGGTTTTACGCCGGATGCCCTTCCTGACGCAACCTTCCCCATTTGTCCGGCCTTGGGACCGGCACTGAGAGTGTACTGGCTTGTGCAACCCCAGTGGCTGGTTGAGAAGATGTGGTGAAGGTGGATGAGTTTAAATACTGGGGGTCAGTTGTCCAAAGTAATGGAGAGTGTGGTTGAGAAGAAAAGAAGTGAGTGCAGGCAGGGTGGAGTGGGTGGAGAAGAGTGTCAGGAGTGATTTGTGATAGAAGGGTACCTGCAAGAGTGAAAGGTAAAGTTTACAAGACGGTAGTACGACCAGCTATGTTGTATGGCTTGGAGGTGGTGGCACTGACAAAAAGACAGAAGGAGCTGGAGGTGGCAGAGTTAAAGATGCTGCGCAGGTAGAACAGATTGTAGACAAAGTGAGAGAGGCAAGACTAAGATGGTTTGGGCATGTGCAGAGAAGGGATGCAGGGTATGTTGGGAGAAGAGTGCTGAGGATGGAGCCACCGGGCTGGAGGAGAAGAGGAAGACCAAAAAGGAGGTTCATGGATGTGGTGATGGAGGACATGCGAGTGGTTGGTGTGACAGAGGAAGACGCAGAGGACAGAGCAAAATGGAGACGGATGATCCGCTGTGGGGACCCCTAATCGGGAGAAGCCGAAAGAAGATTATAGCATTTTATAAAATAGTTGATATATTTAATACCATTCAAAAATTTAGGGTCAGGATATTTTATTTTATTTTATTGTAATATTATGTATTTTATTTTATTGTAATATTATTTTATTTTATTTGACAAAATTAATACTTTTTTTCAGCAAGGACACATTAAATTGATCAAAGTAACAGTAATTTATAATTATACAAAATATTTCAAATAAATGTTCTTTTAAACTTTGAATTCATCAAAAATCCTGAAAAAAATGTATGCTTCTACAAAAAAAAAAAAAAAAAAAAAAAAAAAAAAAAAATATATATATATATATATATATATATATATATATATATATATATATATATAAAAAGAATGTCTGAGCAATTATTATTATTGTTATTATTATTATTATTAATTTATTTATTTTACAATTTAAAATATTCCAAGTGAACACATATATATATATATATATATATATATATATTTATGTATGTGTGTGTGTGTGTGTGTGTGTGTGTGTGTGTGTGCGTGCGTGCGTGTAATATATATTTTAAAAACAACATTTTACATCCATATCATTTATAGAAAAAAAGATAAGAAATTTATTTATAGAAAAATATTAAAATAAATACATATATAAAAGCTCATTAGTTTCAGTTAAATTATGTTTATTGCTAAAATCCAAATAGGCAAAGTAAGCAAAATGTGAAAGTTCGTGTTTCATTAGGAGTTTTTGTTAAGTATATTTGTAACAATAAAGTCTGTACAATATGTATTTACAATACAGGTATGATAGTGGCTGCAGAACATATTGACTTCACCTTTTGCTATAACCTCAGACTGCAACCCTGTTATTGACACTGCAGCGAGAACTGCTGAGATTTATGAGCAGCCAGGGAGAGAGAGAGAGGAGCGACCATTTAAAAGAAAAGACAGAAAGAGAAATTGAGCCTGTCCTGAATGCACCCCTGGAGAACAGCAAGGGCATATTGAATCTTTCATTTCACTCTTGCAGGTATTCTGACCTTAAATTATGTGTTATCTGTTGCAAAAGAAAAAAAAAACTGCTAAGTGTGCTGTTCAGTTATTGGCATGGATTTGTGCATGTGTATTTGGGAGATCAGTTGGAAATGTGATTTTTATTCACTGATGTCTGAATCAGCATGGCAGCATGTATGCGTGACATGCTGTGACACTAAATTCAACATGATTCATTAATCATTGAGCTCATACAATTTTCTTGTTGTACTGTTTCAGTAGGCCGACAACAGCAAGGTCACAGATTCAGTTTCAAACATATACCTTACATTTAGTGTCTTGCAAATGAATAAGTTTTATCCATTCAGTTTGATCTCTCCATTGAATATTAGACTCTTTTAAACATTTAAGGTCATCTGTACTATATGTAATATAATTATTCTGTTTGGGTCCACAGAAATATTTGACCTCTTTAAATGACCTTTTGACACCATTTTATAATCAATATTGTTCTCAGAGTTTTTTCAGGCACACAAACCACTAACATCTTAATGGAATTAGAATTTGTTAGTGTTAGCAATTTGATAATAGGCATTGATTGCAATGTATATAATGTACACTTATAAAAGTAACATCTAAATTTTTAATAACTAGTTTTATTCAGGACAAAAATAAGATTTAGCATCTCTGAACCAACTAATATACAAACATTCACAACAAAAAAAACAACAAATTTTTATGAGTTAAATCAGGTAGAAATAGCTATTTTAGGTAACAATTGCCAGTTACCACTTTTTTACAGCGTACTGTGTATCTCTAACATAGATTTTTTCTATCTCTAGAAGGCCGATGGTCACAAAATAAATGCGATCTATGTGCATGTGTCCCATTTTCTCAGTCATCTGAGTCACACTTTGTTTGAAGAGGTGCCACTGTTGGCACTACACTGTTGTTTTGTTTATGTGGTCTCTGAATGCATTATTTTTTTCTTTTTTTTTTTTGGATGATCTGATCTGGATTTGTACCACTGCAGCAGTATGGATGGTTTTCTCAAAGGTTTTCAGGTTTTCCCTAAGAGTTATATCATCCCTCAACAGAAGATCTCGGGATGTTTTAACTTTAGTGGAGTGTCGACAGAGTGCAGGCTTGAGTGCAAAGCATGTATAAATCATGACCGGAGAAATGAATAGGGAACAGTGTTCAAACAAAACCGACCAACAGGAAGACAATTATAAAACACAGAGGCAGACTGAAAATTACAGTAAGAAAAAAGCATGCATAAACTAGCAGCAATAAGCATGCATATACAATCCAAAGCATTACACAACATGTCACTGGCTCATAGTGGGCTTTTAAAAACAGCTGTTTTACGATAACTTTAAAGGGAGACCTAGTGTAAGAGAGGGTTTCTACTTGATGGTATCTACTTCTGTTGAAGCCATCAGACTGCATTATTTAAACTTTTTTTAAACAAACATGCTTAACATTGGAATTCCTAGTGAAAAACAACATTATCATGATTCTGCAAAAAAATCTCCACCAATCAGAGATTAACGACAGTATACCAAAAGAAATCTTTAGCGTTCCCACACTCCCATGAAGCACTGGAAAATAACAGACTAAATACAAACTACTAAAATATTTGTGTATATATGCATATTTTGCAATAAATGTAAAACATGTTTCTTTCTGTATATACAACCAACATCTTTAATTCAATAGTTTTTTTTTTTTTTTTTTGTAGTTCTTTCCCTCATTAAAGCCGTTACTTTTTTTGCTTCAAATCAAAGTTTCTAATGTTGTGATTCACTTCATAGCTGGTGGGTTTGGTTCACGCCTTGTAACACTTTAATTAGGACTTCTTAAAAATCTCTGGGGAAAAATGAATGGGAAAAATACTTCTAGAACCAAGGCCACTGAAAGAGAACGGAGGACAAGAAAGAAAGAAAGAAAGAAAGAAAGAAAAAGAAATGTTAAAAATAAAAGGTCAGATGTTTTTGAAAAAGGCATACACAGTGTGAGTGTGTGTGTGTGTGTGTGTGTGTGTGTGTGTGTGTGTGTGTGTGTGTGTGTGTGTGTGTGTCTGTGTGTGCGCACATAAGAGAGAGTTGAGTAATGAATAAAGACTGGTGTTTATAAATAGATCAAGGAAGGAAGGAGTCCTGGCAAATAAATTATGCAGTAGAGAGCTGAGGCATATTCAGGATGACAATTATGTCTACTTCCAACAAACAAACAGCCAAAATGTATCTCTATGTGTCTTTTTTTGTGTGGAGAAAACCAGGAAAAAAAGTCCTGAAGTCAAAGGCCATTCCCTTAAACAGCAACTATAAATATTGAAAATAAAGGCAAGAAAGGAATTATATAGAACTAAATCATAGAAGCCAGAAACTACAAACCTGAACAAAATGGTAAAACATGACAAAGTAATGTTGACAAAATTTAACATACAGAATCATTTCAGCACTCTAAATCCAGACACACACTGTGCAATTTCAGCAATGTTTTTGTTAAATACTAACTGTACAAGTAAATCACATGCAATGTAAAGTCAAAGCTCTCGATTTATGTGCTCACACTATATGGTCCGATTGTTGAGCTACAACTTCACTGTTCACACTATACAGATTTCAGTCCATACCACACACTGTCATCATAATTTATTTTCTGTTTTCGCACAGGTGCAGTGAGAGGAAAAAACACAGAGTTTAGAGAAACTGACTCGTAGCTCTGCTTTAACTGTGTGATATCCTCATGAGGGGCGTCCAATATTTTTGACGTCAGAAATTTATCAGACCATCTGATTGTCTTTGAAATATGGCTAAAATATTCTGCTAGATGCACTGACAAGCACTGATGGTAAACTAAAACATACCACAGCTTTTTAAACATATACTTTAAAGATTTTAACTACACTACAAGTGCATATTCAACTCAATGAAGTGCACTTCTTTTTCACAAGGGATGTCCTGCAGTGTGCACTGTAAAAATAGTTGTCATGTAACCTAAATCAATGTTCTTCATGTGGGAACATTTAAAATGAACAAATATAATTTCAATAACTGAAGCAACCTGAATGTATTTTGAAAATACAAATGAAAATTTTTAATTAAGACGCATGCAGTTTTATAAGCTTATTAATTGAAGACAATATGGAATATTTATACTTTTAAAAATCAGTTTGCCATCCTGAAAGTTTTATCTCATTTAAAATGAACTTAAGAAAAAAACATTGAAATGGTAAAAAACACTCTTTCTGTCTCTTTTCCTTGTGATTTTAAGGGTCAGATGATGTAGAAACAGGCTAAGGACCCATTTTTACAGTATATGAGCTGTGACTGTAGAGCCAGTCTTCCTCTCTGCTGCAGTCACGTTGAGTATGAATATTGCATGTGAACGTTGCATGCCTCATTTGTGAATTTTTGTCATTACCACGAAGGATGGCACGCTTTGCCAATCCTGTAATTCATATGAATTGCACATATGTCCATGCATATCATGCAACCTTATAATGACCCTGTAAAGATTATAACCATTGCGTCACTGCAGTAAATCCCACTAACTGTGTGTGTGTGTGTGTGTGTGTGTGTGGGAACAGTGACGGCAAAATGATGCTTGCTCATTCTCGCCAGCCCAAACAGCTCCTAGCAAATGCTTATTATTCAGTAACAACCTTTTAAATCAGCATTTATATAAAAAAGTCACCACTAAAGGATAATGTATGCCGTGATTCAGCTGTGTTCAGACTCACATAATCACGTAGCTGAATGAAAACCCACAATGACAACGGGTGACAAGTACTCATAAATAAAGCATGTAAAATCTATAGGAACACTCTTTAATTAATAGCTGTAAATATTCACTCTACAAGCTGCAAAACATGAGGCTTGAGGGCAGATTCACTAAAGAGCTGTTCACAATGACCATGATTTGCAGCTGAACGGACATCAACCTTTTCCACAGAGAACTGACAAAATTTGCGTTAATAAACAGTTCGCTCCGTCCTTTGAATCAAATGCATCTGGGACCCCAAAGTGATTCCACTGGCTGAAATAACTTGGTACTCTATTGCCATTGCCTGATTAAGGCAAAATTGTTTTATGATGTACAGTATGAGGTGAACTATGATAAACAACTATGTATTTGAAAGTATGTTAATGAAATGTATCTAGATTGTTTATGGTTTTTGTTTTTAGATGTTTTTTGCAAGTTAGCTGCTTAGTGTACTAGCTTAGCATACTTAGCTTAGAATGGTATGCTAGCTAAGCCTACCCTTGTGAAAAACAAGTACACTTCAGCATTACATTCAGTTTGCAATTAAGTATATTCTTTTATATTATTTCCATAATGGAAATAATATAAAAGAATATACTTAATTGCAAACTGAATGTAATATGTTTGGACATTTAATTGCATGTTCTTTACAATTAAATGAAAATGTATAGGCCTAATAGTTGAAATTTATATTAAATGCAATTAGTTGAACTTAATTGTCTTGAAATTATGGTGTATAAGTGTACTGCTGAATGTACTGACTAACATTTATGGTAATTAAAATATATTTTAATGTCATTTTATTGAAACTTGTAATTTAACATTTTTAATTGCACATTTGTAATGAAGAAATTTCAATTTAGTATTTAAAATATATTAATCTTAAAATGCAATATTAAATAACATAATAATTAACTACTTTTTGTGCTTAAGTATGTTAGTCAATACATCAAAATAAGTGTACTTTAAAGCACGAAAAAAAATATAATTTAAAATGTACTGTAATGTAAAACTTTTAATATGACATTATTACGAAGTGCAATGTACTTAAGTATGTTAAGAAACATAGTCAAGAAATTGTACTCTCTTTAAGTACACTTAAGTGCCCTTGTCTCATTAATATAATATTACCTGCAATTACAGTTTTTAAAAATATATACTATTAATATTTGAAGCACACAACAAGTGCACACTCAATACAATTAAATACACTTATTTTTCACTAGGTTATACCCTACGCAAGTCACTTACCCACAAATATGATGATTCCATTGTGATAGCTCCCTTTCTAAAATAAAAATGCAGATATATATGTTGTGTATGAATAATATGGTATTATAAATATCAAAATTAAATAATTACCATTTATCATGTCATTGTACTATAGTCAAAAGAAGTGATTATCTGAATATATTATGTACAACAAATTATTGATTACAATTTATTTTTCATGTTTCATATGTTGGTGCAAAATGTTTTCTTTCTTTCTTTAATTACTTAACTATTGATTTTTTGCTTCTATACTGCATGTCAGTATATATGCCAATTTGTCATAACTGGATCATCATTTGAGGAGTTACTGCTATAAATAAAAAATACCTTTACCGTTATTCTATAAAACCTATAAAATGAGCCCAACTTATGCATAAAGGAGGTGTGTATGCATGGAAAATAATAACTTGAATTAAATTCTGTGCTGTGCCAATTCAGTGCATTTAACAGGATTTTGCCCTATGTGCAAAAGTGGTGTAACTGTTGAAGGAGTGGAATCCTGGAGTCCTCACAACCTTCTTCTTGAATAATTATTAATCAACGTTACATTTATGAATGTTAGAAAATAAGTTGAATATGGCTATATTCTGCCTTTTTCCTTTCTAAGTAGCTGCTCTCATTGTGTGTGTGTAGTGAATCATATTTGTTAAGATTTAGGGCAGAGCCCGGCAACCTTGAAGTACAGATAAGTGTACTCTGCATATGTGTGTGAGTGTCTGTCTTTGCAGATAGATGCAGAGAGAGCCCTAGAAGGAAACTGTCACTTGTTGTCACCCTGATGTCCAGGGTATCCTCTATACGTCTCTGGAAAGACCTATTGCGTCTCACCTCTGATCACTTGTCACCAAAATAATCACTAGAAGATATGCTTCGAGTTTTACGTCCATGTATGGAGATTTTCTTAGTTTATCTATGTTTCGACCAACCAGATTCTTGCTTACCTATGTTTTGACGTAATTAGTGACCTCTGTTAGAGTATAACTATTGGTGTCTAGAACATGTACGCAGAGCGGCCGACGAACTCCATACGAGTGTTAAAGCTGACTTCTGCCTAAAACTGCAAACTATGTTCTTCAGTAAACTTCTTTAATTGAATCGCATCTCTTTGACTCCTGGTCTTTGTTCTTCATACCTGGTGCTTGGGTTTTAACTGTAATTCCCCTACACTGTGTTTTAAATTCACCTTACAGTAGTGGAAAGACTGCTGATGCAGCAGACATCCAAAAGCCCTCCATCTCTGTCTGATTCCCCTCACTCGCTGAGAAAGTGTGAGCAGGTCCAGGCACATGTGTATAAAGGTGAACCGCATCCATCATCTGAAACTGTTGCAGTGCAAAAAGACACATTAGTTACAGCAACAGTGACCAGGCCTGTCACAGGCACTAATGTCTGCAAAATGATACCCTCTGCATCACTGATGAACACATGGCAGAGATGTTACTAGAAGGCATTTGACATCAGAGCATGGGCTTGACTTTGAATGGGGGAGAGTGTTGGAGGGCATTTCAAAAGGTAGCTCCTGCAGCCTCAGGGCCAACATAACTTCCCTCAAGCCATGCAGATCCTTAATGGAGGACACTGCCAGAGGCCTTTTACATGAATCATTCATGACCCATAAACACTGCACCACGACTTCACACCTCTCCAAATGCACAACCACACACATCTGCATGGCTACAACACTTCTTAAACATTTTGTCAATTTTCTAGCGCTTTGTATCCTTATTGTGTGTTTACTTGCTTTTCGTACTTTTTTTCTTATAGCACAACATGGTAGAAAATTTCATTGCCCCTCAAATAAGCTTGTGAAATATGAACTGAACTTTAAAAACTATCAAACAATAATGTACTGGATGTTTCAGAAAATCTGACTGGATTTTAGCAGTTTTTATTATAAGTTAGACGTATACTGTCGGACAGTTTAGAAGTCTGTAATATTTTATAAATGTTTTTGAAAAAAGTCTTTTATGCTCACCTAGGCTGCACTTATTTGATCAAAAATACAGTAATATTGTGAAATATATAAATAGCTGTTTTCTATTTTAATATATTTAAAATGTAATTTATGTTAAAGAAAACTGAATTTACTCCAGTTTTCAGTGTCACATGATCCTTCAGAAATCATTCTAATATGCTGATTTGCTGCTCAAGAAATATTTCTTATTATTATAATATTGAAAACCGTTGTTCTGCTTAATAATTTTGTGGAAACTGACATTTTTCAGGATTCATTCTTGCTGAATAAAAGCATTAATTTATTTTTAATTGTAATGTGCTGTACATGTGAAAGAGAGAGAGAAACAAACAAAAACAACACATTAGAAGTCAATTTTTAAATACAGTATTTTAAGAACATAAATGAATAAATTTACAGTAAACTGTATTTGAAACTGGTCTTTAATTAGTCAGGCTTTCAGATTCATTTTATGAAGCTTACAGCATTCACTGGGAGTTTAGCATGATATTTATGTCAGACATAATGAGGAAAATTAAAAGAGGATATGAATGAAAGCTCAAAGCATCTATTTTAAATATCACTGATCTTTAGGTCTGGATAAAAAAAGCTACAGAATAACGGTGTTGTCTCACTATCCCTTGTGCACATCTGATGTGGATATCTGTCCAGCCGACATGAATTATCCATGACTCAAGAGCACCAATCCAAACAGCACAGGGGCCCAAAACCTGATTTCTTTGCTTTAGGCCATTTCATTTGACTCTCTCTCCCTCCATTTTTTACAAAATCATTTAAGCTGTTTTGGGAAATAGGAAAAAGAAGGTAAAAAACATAAATGTTGTAATCCATTTTGTCCAGCAATCCTCTCAGTACCACAGTCATAATCTGGATGGATGAGAGGGAGTGTATATATTTTCACCTCACTCTGCCTCTCATATTCCTGTTGAAAATGTAACCAACATGTGTTTTGGATGCTGGTGTGCTAGTGCTCCTACTAGACGTCTTAACCAGCTTAATCTGCAGGACACCTTTGTGAAAAAGAAGGGTGCTTAAATGTATTGAATGTGCACCTGTAGTGTATTTCAAACCTTAAACGTATATTATTAAAAACTTACTTGCATGTAATGTACAGTGGTGGCCAAAATTATTAGAACACTAGTATTTTCACCAGCTAAAAAAATGTTTTTAAGTCAGTTATTTCTACAGAGGAAATATCAGTTTACATTTTCAAACATTTATTTTGGCATTAATTGTGATAATCCAGTGAGATTTTTGTTTGCACAAGGAGTCTGACAACAGCCAGTGCTCCACACAGAGATCTGATCTGATCATCATCCAGTCTGTCTGGAGAGACATGAAGAAACAGAACATACTTCAAGAAACCTACCTGCAAAACTACAGTACTGTTTAAAGTTTTAGCCATTTGTGTAGAAATGCTGTAAAACCAGGGTGCTGTCAAAAATAATGTCATAAATAGATTTTCTTTATCAATAAACTTCTATTAACTAAATTAAATCAACATTTGGTGTGACCATCCTTTGCATTTAAAGCAGCTTTTGCTCTATGCACTTGCGCATAGTTTTCAGGCAGCTTTGCAGGTAGGTTTCTTGAATCATCTTGGAGACGTTGCCACAGTTCTTCTGGATTTAGTCTGTCTCAGTTTGTTCTGTTTCTTCTGTTTATCCAGACAGACTGGATGATGATCAGATCAGGTCATGAGTATGTTTCTTAACACTTTTTTTTTAAAGTGGACTTTTTATTAATGCCATTTCATAAGTTTTACTTTAAAGTACATTTGAAATCAATAAATTGTAATATGCTTTTCAAAGGATTGCGTTTATTTTGATATGTTGACTAAAAAGTAGCCTACATGTACAACTTGGAATTGACAGCACAAGCTATTTTAAGATTGGCTTTATTATGATGTTTAAATCAGAAGATTTGATTCTTACCTAACTATTAGTTTCCATGATCGAGTTCTTCTTATTGTTATCAAATGACAATCATATCCATGATTAAAGTGGGGCGGTTGGAGAATCCAAGTGCCACGAGAAAATAGTTACTGTACTCCACAAAGGTCAAAATAAACGAGGAGAAGCGTTGTGGAAAATATGCGGAAGGGGTTACATTTCTCACAGGACCCGCATGCAGTTAAAAGCAGAAATTTTCTGATTCACGAACAAACAGAAAACAGTTCATTTGTTCGTGAATCGGACTACACTGGTTGCGCTTAGCACCAGTTCATAGACTCATTTTGCTCATTGTGTAGCAGCCATTTTTATTCAATTGCAAATTACAAAAATATCCGAAAAAAAAAAAAAACATTAAGTTCGCACTTTTTTGATTATTTCCGCAATAAGTACTCTTTTTTATAAGTATGCTAAAGTGTAGCCTTAGTTACTTCTTCTTCTTTTTTTTTTCAGAACAGCTTTGACCAACGAGCTTCGCTGCCTCCAGATTCAAGATTCAAGCAGCATGAAATACCGCATTTGAATGGAGCTAATATAGTATATTGTACTTGTGGGTAGCTGGAGGTGAAGGGTAAATGTTAATTAAAACATCGTGTTTGATGTTACGATCGCTTTTATAGCCTAATGATGTTGAGGGAATTAAAATAGGCCTATATATATATATATATATATATATATATATATATATATATATATTTGTATAAAGTGTATTGCGCATTGTAAGTGCAGCTATGCAGCAGCATCCACGAGGAGAGCGCGTGTCCCAGAGGAACTATCACTGAACGGAATTCCCTCGCGCACAAACCCATATTAGCCGTGCATGGGGTCATTTAGCGCATCAGCTGACCGGCGGAGTGCTGCTGCACGAGCAGAGGAAAACTGCTCGCATCCGCACGACCCACAGAATACCAATCAGCTCTAGTCACCTCCCTCTCTCCCTCTCCCTCTCCCTCTCCCTCTCCCCCTCTCCCCCTCTCTCCCTCTCTCTCTCCCTCTCTCTCTCTCTCTCTCTCTCTCTCTCTCTCTCTCTCTCTGTGGGTTAGCTACTGATGAAAGTGACTTCTAGTTTCTTGGAAACCTATGTAAAGTAGATATGTATATCATATATATATGAAAATTTACTCACCCTCAGGCTATCCAAGATGTAGATGAGTTTGTATCTTCATGGGAATAGATTTGAAGAAATTTAGCATTGCATCACTTGCTCCCCGATGGATCCTCTGCAGTGAATGGGTGCCGTCAGAATGAGAGCCCAAACTGCTGATAAAAACACTACAATAATCCACAAGCAATATACACGACTCCCATTATTTAAGGCCTTGTGAAGTGAAAAGCTGTGTTTGTAAGAAACAAATCCATCATTAATCCATTGTTTTAACTTTAAGCCGTCATTTCAAGTCGAAATATGAGTCCATAATCCATGAAAACACTTCCTCAGTGGATCCATCTCATGTTGTCCTCTCACATCAAAATCCACAGACATATTTATTTAGAACTGTTTTGTGTTTTTTAACTTATAAATTGTGCTTGATCTGTGCATTTTTCTCTCCTGATTCAGATGAGATGTTTTTTTCACTGGAGAAAGCAATATTATGGATGGAGGACTCATCCTATATAGTTCGCCGCTGGTCAATGAAACAGATCCTTTTTTTTTTCTTAGGCGTTAATGCTTGGTATGTCTCCTTTAATGTTTTTACAGAATGCATGATAGCCTTGAATTCAGGTACAGTATCAACTCACAGCCTTGAAGATGATATCTGATCCCTTTACTTGTTCATATGACTTATAGTCTGTACTGGGTCTTATACAAATCTGTGTATCTGTTCCACATCCTCTTTGTGTGCTGAGTGCTTTGATCAGCCTCTAGCCATAATCATATAATACTTTCAAAGGTTGCCACCTGCTGGTTAATGTTCTGAATGTTGATCCTGTGCAGCTCATACAGTTGAGAAAATCTCAAGTCATTAGTTGATCAAAATCATGTGGATTCAATTAAATCAAATGCTGTGAGAGATATCCAGAAATATCTATACGCAAATAGTTTTGCTAATGCATTTAACAATGTATAACAGTGATGTAGTTTTCCGATTAGAAAAAAAAGAAAATTGACTGGATTTCGTTTCACCTGCTGGCTTGAGTTTGTCCATGAATCGGTTTATATCCCACAGGCAAAACAAAGCCTTGATCTCTTTTCATGGTCAGGACTATCTGATGACGCGGATTACAAGCGAAACCATTCCAAGAGTCAATGTTTTGGGCTAAGCTTCTTAGGGAGTCACAGAGGACCCGTGCCAGAAATGATCTTTGCTGTTAGATTAGTTAGATTATGATGCACACATGTGGTTCCTGCAGGAAGGATGTCCTTTTCTTGAACCCATAATAGTATGCAATGCATTTAGAAGGACAAAGTCTTGGTAAGGTGAAGATTTTTATTTTTATTTATTTATGATATTCTTGCCTGTTGTTCTCAGTTGTTGAAATTTTTATGTCAGTACAAATATGTTAAGAACTTTCCTGCAAATAAAAGCAGCTGAATGTGATTTACAATTATGAAAAGTCAGCAGAAATGTAAAGCAGATATATATATATATATATATATATATATATATATATATATATATATATATATATATATATTAATTATGGGAGAATGTCATTCACTGTATATCAGACCTTGTCAGTTGCAGCAGCCCCAGTGTCAGACTCATTCCACAAAACACTTCTGGACCAACACTGAGAACATCAACATCCACTTCTGAAAAACACAAGAACAGGATCATGATATTTACTGTTGATGTCATTCATATGTCACATTATATAAATGTGAAATCCACTGAATCTGCACAAAAGCATTGCCTCACCCCATGTTTTGGTTTTGTTCTTGAGAGATGTATGTTGCACAGTGCAGCTGTAAATGTCTCCCTCTTCTAGCAAAAACTTCAGTGTGAAGATAGCGTTGAAGGTGCCATCTCTCTTTGGGCGATACTCACTTAGATTTATATTCTCTGTCACATTCTCGTTGTTCTAGATTATTATGACAAGTGGAAGGAAGAGTTCAATCATGACAGATGAGGGTGTTCTCAACATCCAGCATGGAAGCCTCAGGTCTTGCAAAAATAGATTTGCTCTGCATTAAATGTTGGCACTTAATAGAACAAACTTTAAATCTTAACAAATCTTCCTTCCGTTCATTCAATAAAGTTTAACTGTATTGAATGAACCCTTAAAATGGTTTTAAAATCTTAAAATTACACTAAAATAAATAAGGTTTATTACTGTAAATGAAAATTACACTTTCATGACCATGCTTCTTACACTGCAAGTTCACTTTTAAAAATTTCATTATGTACTAATATTAAAATAAATGTATTACCTTAAAGTACATTTTAAATCATTGTATTTTAATAATCTTAAAGAAAGTTCACTCATTTTGATTGGCACATGTAAAGTACTTGATTCTAATTGTAATTGTCATTCAGTGTTACTTATAACATGAGTACATTTCATGTTACTAATCATGCCTCATGCAATTTATGTACTAAATTGCAACTTCATCATTGCAAATGCAAGTACAGACATTGTTACATACATAGTATAAGAGTTTCAATAGAAATGATATTAAAGTATATTTTAGTTTACCATAAATGCATTTCAATACATCCAGCAATACATCAACAGTAATTATGAAATTATAGTAATTATGAAATTGCATATAAAGTCAGTGGGTCTTATGTTCAACTAATTCCATTTAATACAACTTCATTTAATTGCCAAAAAAAAAAAAAAATGCAACTAAGTTTACAAAATCATTACCCTCAGTGCACACTTAAGTATAAACTTTTCTTTTAAAGTAGGCCTGTTATTTCTGTAATAAGTGTACTTTTTTATACATTCTTCACATTACAAAGGTATTTTTAGTCTGCACATCTTACCTGTTCGCTCTGTTGGGTGGTTATAATCTTTAACAGACGCAGCTAAGTTTAATTTGCCATGTTCAAGTTAATGAAATTAAGGAAAGCTGAGAGGAACTGGAAAATCAGGCACTGTTGATACTGCTACTGTATGTCTGTTGAGGTCTGTATTAAGCAACTCCTCTCCATCAAGTGCATACTATATACACTCTTTCTCTGTGTCAGAGCATCCAGAATATTACATATCCCTCTGCAAAACTGAGAAAAAACGACTTCAGTATCACACCGTATTGCAGTTCACTCTAAATCTTTATGATATAAACATCAGTTCTGTGAAATATAGTAAAATGCATAAAAAAAAAAAATGAAATGCATGTCGCATGCAGTTCTAAAAGTGATTTAGAATCCTGTTGTTTACAACTTATTTTAAACTCTACATGAATCCCATAATAATCCCAAATAATAATCAGCTTTATGCTATTAACTTTCTACAACATACTTTGTTTTAATCATTAAAAGCAGATGATGTAGGCTACACAGAATGTGAATTACGGACTTACCTTACTGACGACAGCAGTGAGTAAGAAGAAACACAAACAGCACCGGTGCCAAACACAAGACAAAATCATTGTGGTTTACTAAAGAAATAGTTAGGCCTACAGGTAGCTTAAAGATACTGCTCCTCTGACCATAGACACACAGCCTTATTACGAAAACATTTTTTTGTCTTCATACATATTTAAATCCATTGACATTTATACGCCAAGACAAGACAGCTTTATTTAAATAGTGCTTTATACTATACAGCTTGTTTCAAAGCAGCTCCACAGCTTCCTTCACAAATCATAAATACGCTGATTTGCTACTCAAGAAATATTTACTGATTTATTTCTTGCTTTCTTTTGTTTTTCCCTTTAAACAAAAAACCCTACTGACCCAAACTTTTGAACAGTAGTGTATATTTACACATACAGTATTTAATCTGATACTAGTTAAGAAATACTAAAAATAAATATGTACAAAAGATGGCCTATTTTTATGATAATGAATGAAGGTCTTCTCAAATATGTGCTCACGTGTTTATTCAGGTGTCCGAAATCAAATCCAAAACCTCCTGACTCTCAATTATAAATGATAAACTGTAACATTTGTTCAAAGCAAACAACGCCTTATCTCAAAAGCCTTCTTGAGAGCATGACCATGATCAGGCTCGCTATGTGCCAGTTCTCCCTCTGTCCACAAGGTGGCACTACATCCACTAGTCAGTAATGCAATCACTTCTGGTGACTTGTTATGAATCCAAGGTCAGCTGGCCCATTCAGCTCCTTCATCACGCCATGACCTACTCATATACAATCCCGTGGCGTAGGTTTCATTTGAACACTAGGGGGACACATTACTCACTGCTGACCCTGACAGTGGCCATTATTCTGCACTTATATTTCAGGGTAGGCATTCTGTCAATGTGTCATGTGACTCATTGATAAGAAGTTCATTAATCCACATCTGTCAAACCACTGCATCTGTTTCAATCTACTCTTAAATCCATAAAACAGATTATACTCTCTTCTGAGAAATATTCCAATATTTCCCATACTAGCTGTATTTTAATATTGGGATTACCAAGTTATATTACAGATAAGCAAGTCATGATTCTTAACCTTTAACTTTTATTTAACATAAATTATTTAAACTATTTAATAGACTACCAACCAATGCCACAGTAGAGGAAAATAAGAGGATGAGCTCCTGTAGAACAGCAGCTCATAGTAAAATCTGATAATTGACCTTAGTGCTAACTGAAGGCTGTTTTTTTTTTTTGTCACTAATAAAAGCAAAATAATTAATATATTTATAGGCAGACCTTTCAATATGCTAATATATTGCACACACTATAAAATAACTAATCCACAACTGCCTACTTAGAGACCAATATATCAGAGACCAATATTTAAGGAATCCATGCACGGTGTTTTGTTTTTGTGGAATTTGTGGAATAAAAATCTTAAAAAAAAAAAAAAAAAAATGTACTTCCAACATTTCACAATTCTGACTTTTTTCCTCTAATTTCTAAATATATCAATCACAATTTTGACTTCTCAGAATTGAGAGATATAAATTAAGAAAAGTCTGAATTGTAAGATGTAAATTCACATTTGAGAGAAAAAAAAAAAGTCAAAACATCCACTTCTGAAAAACACAAGAACAGGATCATGATATTTACTGTTGATGTCATTCATATGTCACATTATATAAATGTGAAATCCACTGAATCTGCACAAAAGCATTGCCTCACCCCATGTTTTGGTTTTGTTCTTGAGAGATGTATGTTGCACAGTGCAGCTGTAAATGTCTCCCTCTTCTAGCAAGAACTTCAGAGTGAAGATAGTGTTGAAGGTGCCATCTCTCTTTGGGCGATACTCACTTAGATTTATATTCTCTGTCACATTCTCGTTGTTCTAGATTATTATGACAAGTGGAAGAAAGAGTTCAATCATGACAGATGAGGGTGTTCTCAACATCCAGCATGGAAGCCTCAGGTCTTGCAAAAATAGATTTGCTCTGCATTAAATGTTGGCACTTAATAGAGCAAACTTTAAATCTTAATAAATCTTCCTTCCGTTCATTCAATAAAGTTTAACTGTATTGAATGAACCCTTAAAATGGTTTTAAAATCTTAAAATTACACTAAAATAAATAAGGTTTATTACTGTAAATGAAAATTACACTTTCATGACCATGCTTCTTACACTGCAAGTTCACTTTTAAAAATTTCATTATGTACTAATATTAAAATAAATGTATTACCTTAAAGTACATTTTAAATCATTGTATTTTAATAATCTTAAAGAAAGTTCACTCATTTTGATTGGCACATGTAAAGTACTTGATTCTAATTGTAATTGTCATTCAGTGTTACTTATAACATGAGTACATTTCATGTTACTAATCATGCCTCATGCAATTTATGTACTAAATTGCAACTTCATCATTGCAAATGCAAGTACAGACATTGTTACATACATAGTATAAGAGTTTCAATAGAAATGATATTAAAGTATATTTTAGTTTACCATAAATGCATTTCAATACATCCAGCAATACATCAACAGTAATTATGAAATTATAGTAATTATGAAATTGCATATAAAGTCAGTGGGTCTTATGTTCAACTAATTCCATTTAATACAACTTCATTTAATTGCCAAAAAAAAAAAAAAATGCAACTAAGTTTACAAAATCATTACCCTCAGTGCACACTTAAGTATAAACTTTTCTTTTAAAGTAGGCCTGTTATTTCTGTAATAAGTGTACTTTTTTATACATTCTTCACATTACAAAGGTATTTTTAGTCTGCACATCTTACCTGTTCGCTCTGTTGGGTGGTTATAATCTTTAACAGACGCAGCTAAGTTTAATTTGCCATGTTCAAGTTAATGAAATTAAGGAAAGCTGAGAGGAACTGGAAAATCAGGCACTGTTGATACTGCTACTGTATGTCTGTTGAGGTCTGTATTAAGCAACTCCTCTCCATCAAGTGCATACTATATACACTCTTTCTCTGTGTCAGAGCATCCAGAATATTACATATCCCTCTGCAAAACTGAGAAAAAACGACTTCAGTATCACACCGTATTGCAGTTCACTCTAAATCTTTATGATATAAACATCAGTTCTGTGAAATATAGTAAAATGCATAAAAAAAAAAAATGAAATGCATGTCGCATGCAGTTCTAAAAGTGATTTAGAATCCTGTTGTTTACAACTTATTTTAAACTCTACATGAATCCCATAATAATCCCAAATAATAATCAGCTTTATGCTATTAACTTTCTACAACATACTTTGTTTTAATCATTAAAAGCAGATGATGTAGGCTACACAGAATGTGAATTACGGACTTACCTTACTGACGACAGCAGTGAGTAAGAAGAAACACAAACAGCACCGGTGCCAAACACAAGACAAAATCATTGTGGTTTACTAAAGAAATAGTTAGGCCTACAGGTAGCTTAAAGATACTGCTCCTCTGACCATAGACACACAGCCTTATTACGAAAACATTTTTTTGTCTTCATACATATTTAAATCCATTGACATTTATACGCCAAGACAAGACAGCTTTATTTAAATAGTGCTTTATACTATACAGCTTGTTTCAAAGCAGCTCCACAGCTTCCTTCACAAATCATAAATACGCTGATTTGCTACTCAAGAAATATTTACTGATTTATTTCTTGCTTTCTTTTGTTTTTCCCTTTAAACAAAAAACCCTACTGACCCAAACTTTTGAACAGTAGTGTATATTTACACATACAGTATTTAATCTGATACTAGTTAAGAAATACTAAAAATAAATATGTACAAAAGATGGCCTATTTTTATGATAATGAATGAAGGTCTTCTCAAATATGTGCTCACGTGTTTATTCAGGTGTCCGAAATCAAATCCAAAACCTCCTGACTCTCAATTATAAATGATAAACTGTAACATTTGTTCAAAGCAAACAACGCCTTATCTCAAAAGCCTTCTTGAGAGCATGACCATGATCAGGCTCGCTATGTGCCAGTTCTCCCTCTGTCCACAAGGTGGCACTACATCCACTAGTCAGTAATGCAATCACTTCTGGTGACTTGTTATGAATCCAAGGTCAGCTGGCCCATTCAGCTCCTTCATCACGCCATGACCTACTCATATACAATCCCGTGGCGTAGGTTTCATTTGAACACTAGGGGGACACATTACTCACTGCTGACCCTGACAGTGGCCATTATTCTGCACTTATATTTCAGGGTAGGCATTCTGTCAATGTGTCATGTGACTCATTGATAAGAAGTTCATTAATCCACATCTGTCAAACCACTGCATCTGTTTCAATCTACTCTTAAATCCATAAAACAGATTATACTCTCTTCTGAGAAATATTCCAATATTTCCCATACTAGCTGTATTTTAATATTGGGATTACCAAGTTATATTACAGATAAGCAAGTCATGATTCTTAACCTTTAACTTTTATTTAACATAAATTATTTAAACTATTTAATAGACTACCAACCAATGCCACAGTAGAGGAAAATAAGAGGATGAGCTCCTGTAGAACAGCAGCTCATAGTAAAATCTGATAATTGACCTTAGTGCTAACTGAAGGCTGTTTTTTTTTTTTGTCACTAATAAAAGCAAAATAATTAATATATTTATAGGCAGACCTTTCAATATGCTAATATATTGCACACACTATAAAATAACTAATCCACAACTGCCTACTTAGAGACCAATATATCAGAGACCAATATTTAAGGAATCCATGCACGGTGTTTTGTTTTTGTGGAATTTGTGGAATAAAAATCTTAAAAAAAAAAAAAAAAAAAATGTACTTCCAACATTTCACAATTCTGACTTTTTTCCTCTAATTTCTAAATATATCAATCACAATTTTGACTTCTCAGAATTGAGAGATATAAATTAAGAAAAGTCTGAATTGTAAGATGTAAATTCACATTTGAGAGAAAAAAAAAAAGTCAAAACATCCACTTCTGAAAAACACAAGAACAGGATCATGATATTTACTGTTGATGTCATTCATATGTCACATTATATAAATGTGAAATCCACTGAATCTGCACAAAAGCATTGCCTCACCCCATGTTTTGGTTTTGTTCTTGAGAGATGTATGTTGCACAGTGCAGCTGTAAATGTCTCCCTCTTCTAGCAAGAACTTCAGAGTGAAGATAGTGTTGAAGGTGCCATCTCTCTTTGGGCGATACTCACTTAGATTTATATTCTCTGTCACATTCTCGTTGTTCTAGATTATTATGACAAGTGGAAGAAAGAGTTCAATCATGACAGATGAGGGTGTTCTCAACATCCAGCATGGAAGCCTCAGGTCTTGCAAAAATAGATTTGCTCTGCATTAAATGTTGGCACTTAATAGAGCAAACTTTAAATCTTAATAAATCTTCCTTCCGTTCATTCAATAAAGTTTAACTGTATTGAATGAACCCTTAAAATGGTTTTAAAATCTTAAAATTACATAAAAATTGCACTAAAATAAATAAGTAAAGGTTTATTACTGTAAATGAAAATTACACTTTCATGACCATGCTTCTTACACTGCAAGTTCACTTTTAAAAATTTCATTATGTAATAATATTAAAATAAATGTATTACCTTAAAGTACATTTTAAATCATTGTATTTTAATAATCTTAAAGAAAGTTCACTTATTTTGATTGGCACATGTAAAGTACTTGATTCTAATTGTAATTGTCATTCAGTGTTACTTATAACATGAATACATTTCATGTTACTAATCATGCTTCATGCAATTTATGTACTAAATTGCAACTTCATCATTGCAAATGCAAGTACAGACATTGTTACATACATAGTATAAGAGTTTCAATAGAAATGATATTAAAGTATATTTTAGTTTACCATAAATGCATTTCAATACATCCAGCAATACATCAACAGTAATTATGAAATTATAGTAATTATGAAATTGCATATAAAGTCAGTGGGTCTTATGTTCAACTAATTCCATTTAATACAACTTCATTTAATTGCCAAAAAAAAAAAAAAAAATGCAACTAAGTGTACAAAATCATTACCCTCAGTGCACACTTAAGTATAAACTTTTCTTTTAAAGTAGGCCTGTTATTTCTGTAATAAGTGTACTTTTTTATACATTCTTCACATTACAAAGGTATTTTTAGTCTGGACATCTTACCTGTTCGCTCTGTTGGGTGGTTATAATCTTTAACAGATGCAGCTAAGTTTAATTTGCCATGTTCAAGTTAATGAAATTAAGGAAAGCTGAGAGGAACTGCAAAATCAGGCACTGTTGATACTGCTACTGTATGTCTGTTGAGGTCTGTATTAAGCAACTCCTCTCCATCAAGTGCATACTATATACACTCTTTCTCTGTGTCAGAGCATCCAGAATATTACATATCCCTCTGCAAAACTGAGAAAAAACGACTTCAGTATCACACCGTATTGCAGTTCACTCTAAATCTTTATGATATAAACAACAATTCTGTGAAATATAGTAAAATGCATAAAAAAAAAGAAATGCATGTCGCATGCAGTTATAAAAGTGATTTAGAATCCTGTTATTTACAATTTATTTTAATCCCATAATAATCCCAAATAATAATCATCTTTATGCTATTAACTTTCTACAACATACTTTGCTTTTAATCATTAAAAGCAGATGATGTAGGCTACACAGAATGTGAATTACGGACTTACCTTACTGACGACAGTAGTGAGTAAGAAGAAACACAAACAGCACCGGTGCCAAACACAAGACAAAATCATTGTGGTTTACTAAAGAAATAGTTAGGCCTACAGGTAGCTTAAAGATACTGCTCCTCTGACCATAGACACACAGCCTTATTACGAAAACATTTTTTGTCTTCATACATATTTAAATCCATTGACATTTATACGCCAAGACAAGACAGCTTTATTTAAATAGCGCTTTATACTATACAGCTTGTTTCAAAGCAGCTCCACAGCTTCCTTCACAAATCATAAATACGCTGATTTGCTACTCAAGAAATATTTACTGATTTATTTCTTGCTTTCTTTTGTTTTTCCCTTTAAACAAAAAACCCTACTGACCCAAACTTTTGAACAGTAGTGTATATTTACACATACAGTATTTAATCTGATACTAGTTAATAAATACTAAAAATAAATATGTACAAAAGATGGCCTATTTTTATGATAATGAATGAAGGTCTTCTCAAATATGTGCTCACGTGTTTATTCAGGTGTCCGAAATCAAATCCAAAACCTCCTGACTCTCAATTATAAATGATAAACTGTAACATTTGTTCAAAGCAAACAACGCCTTATCTCAAAAGCCTTCTTGAGAGCATGACCATGATCAGGCTCGCTATGTGCCAGTTCTCCCTCTGTCCACAAGGTGGCACTACATCCACTAGTCACTAATGCAATCACTTCTGGTGACTTGTTATGAATCCAAGGTCAGCTGGCCCATTCAGCTCCTTCATCACGCCATGACCTACTCATATACAATCCCGTGGCGTAGGTTTCATTTGAACACTAGGGGGACACATTACTCACTGCTGACCCTGACAGTGGCCATTATTCTGCACTTATATTTCAGGGTAGGCATTCTGTCAATGTGTCATGTGACTCATTCTTAAGAAGTTCATTAATCCACATCTGTCAAACCACTGCATCTGTTTCAATCTACTCTGAAATCCATAAAACAGATTATACTCTCTTCTGAGAAATATTCCAATATTTCCCATACTAGCTGTATTTTAATATTGGGATTACCAAGTTATATTACAGATAAGCAAGTCATGATACTTAACCTTTAACTTTTATTTAACATGTAATAAATTATTTAAACTATTTAAGACTACCAACCAATGCCACAGTAGAGGAAAATAAGAGGATGAGCTCCTGTAGAACAGCAGCTCATAGTAAAATCTGATAATTGACCTTAGTGCTAACTGAAGGCTGTTTTTTTTTTTGTCACTAATAAAAGCAAAATAATTAATATATTTATAGGCAGACCTTTCAATATGCTAATATATTGCACACACTATAAAATAACTAATCCACAACTGCCTACTTAGAGACCAATATATCAGAGACCAATATTTAAGGAATCAATGCACGGTGTTTTGTTTTTGTGGAATTTGTGGAATAAAAATCTTAAAAAAAAAAAAAAAAAAAAAAAAAAATGTACTTCCAACATTTCACAATTCTGACTTTTTTCCTCTAATTTCTAAATATATCAATCACAATTCTGAGAAGTCTCAGAATTGTGAGATATAAATTAAGAAAAGTCTGAATTGTAAGATGTAAATTCACATTTGAGAGAAAAAAAAAAAAGTCAAAACTATGAGGAAAAAAAAAAAAGTTGCAATTACGTGGCGGAAACACGATTTGCAAAAAAAAGTCAGAATTGTGACACAAAAAAGTCACAATTACCTTTTTTTGTGGTGGAAATAAGCTTCCATATATTTACCTGAAATAGGTCACACCACAATAGAGCTGAGCAGTTTGTAGCAGGGCTATTATAGTTAAACAGTTTTGTTGAAATAAATATGGTCCCACTTTAAATTGTGTCCCTAATACCTGTGTACTTACATTGTAACTAGATGTGTATGTAGTATGTAACCACAGTGTAAGTACACATTGCTACATAGTATCTACAGCTCTAATGTTTGTGTAACTACACATATGTAACAACCCACTGAATGGTATGTGTAAGTACAAATGTGTAACAGGACATTGGTAACAACACTTTTTGGTAATGAAAGTACAAAGGTGTAACAGGACTAACAGCACTTTTTGGTAAAGTGTTACACTTTATATTAAGTAAACAATTCCTATGGATTTACCATGTAATTACTCTGATGTTACACAGCAGCGGCCAGTAAGTTAGGCTTTACATATAAATTGTGGTTGGTGTCCAGAATGTTACACTTTATATAAAGAGGACAGTTCCTGAATTTACCAACTCCACCAACTCGAGATCCAACTCCTCCCACTTTACATATCCCTAAACCTACCCGTTTCCACCCCCTGGATCCCATTTCCACCCCTAAACCTACCCATCTCCACCCCCTCCACCCAAATTGTTCCAATTGCTCTTATACACATTGTTACAAAATGTAGTTATATAATTCCTGTTGCACGAGTCCTTAGTGAAGTGAAAAAAGTGTTGTTACCAATGTCCTGTTACACATTTTACTTACACATACCATTCTGAGGGTTGTTACATGTGTGTAGTTACAGAAATATTACAGCTGTAGATACTATGTACCAATGTGTACTTACGCTGTGGTTACATACTACATACACATCTAGTTACTAAGTACACAGGTATTAGGGACACAATATAAAGTGGGACCAAATTAATAAATTATAGACATAAAACAAAAAACTAATAAAAATGTCAAAAAACTTAATACTAAGTTAATTACTATAACACAAAAATATGAAAAAAACTGTAACAGTTATCTCAATGATTTTAAAATAACACTGATTTGTATTACTAATATCCAAAAAGGAGCATTTTGTAGCCATGGGTTTTAATGGGCTCAAATTTCTAATGGGTTTTCATTAGAATTTATCAACATAACACAGTCCTGCCTCATATTTTTGAAACCATTGTTTTATTCCAAAACAATTTGACTCCTGGTCAAACATTCTTTAAAGTTCAGCTGTAATTCACTGCTTGTGACAGTGTATACTTCTCTACCTGGCAATACATCATTATAAAAGATGACAGTCATTCTGGAGTCATTCATCAGTTAGATCGGAAGGGCAAACTAGTGCTTAAGCGACTCAAGCTCTGAATGAGCTGTTATTGAGGCATGTAGATAAACTGCTCTGTTAAGGAAACATTATGTCAAGTATGAGATTAATTTAAGAGATTGTTCAGAATGAAATCAGATTTATTTTTTTGCACAAATGATGTTATGGTTGGGCTAGACATAATTTGAAATATTACAGCAACATATGGCTCTTGTGTTGAGGTGTCGTCTGCTATTTCTTCTTGCCTGGTTTGGGAGCTTTGTCAAGACCCTGTACATATTTCCGTGGGATATGATAATGATCTGTAATAAAGGAGAAAGAGTGCACTCACATACAAGCAAAAGACTGCATGCGGAGATATAAGCAGTCATGTAGTGTTGGACTATACGGTACCTAGGAGCAGTTTGCCAACTTGTTGAATCTGGTTTCCCTGGATCTGCACCAGGACTCGGTTTTTGGCTCCTGGGGAATCCTGGAGGACACAGCTGGCCTGAACCTGATGCTGCAGAGTGTCTGCTACCACAGCTGGATCCAAACCAAACGCCTCCAGATTCTTAATTATTGTAACCTTAATAAATGAGACAATGAGTGTGACAAAAAAATGTTTTACATTAGACACAAAAGACAGTCTGTCTCTATTAATAAAATTAATTTTTGTGATTCCACATTTAAAAAAAAAAAAAAAAAAAAAAGGTATGAAGGTCAATATATTTTTCAATTAGATAGGCTAATTAGATTTAACATGATAAAACAATAGACACTATATTAATTATTAGTTAATACTTTTATTTAGCAAGGATGCATTAAATTCATCAAAAATAACAGTAAAGACATGTTATTCTTTTGAACTTTCTATTAAATCAAAGAATCCTAAAAGTAAATTCATCACGGTTTTCACCAAAATATTAATCAGCACAATTGTTTTCTACATTGATAGTAATAATAAATGTTTCTTAAGCAGCAAATCAGCATTTCAAAATGATTTCTGAAGGATCAAGACTGGCGGTATGATACTGAAAATTCAGCTTTGCATTACAGGAATAAATTACATTCTAAAATACATTAAGAAAAACACTTAAATTGTAATAATATTTTATAATATTACTGCTTTTACTGTACTTTTGATTAAATAAATGCAGCCTTAGTGAGCATAAGAGACTTCTTTCAAAAACATTAAACAAAAAAAAAAAATGATCAAGATAGAGAGTAATTCTGGTTATTAGATATTAATGGAACATATACGCAATTAATGTGATGAGCTACACCTGTGGTTACTCTGATAGGACACCTGTGTGAACTTGAGGAGAACTGACTTCATATATCTACTAATACTCATCTTGACACCAGTTTATTAAAAGTCAAAATGGCTCAAAAATGTGAAGGTCTGAGACTTTAATATAGTGTTATGTAATAAATTCTATTCATTGATTTGTGGCATAAGTATCCAAATACTTATTGGGACCACTATATATAGTCATGGCCTTATGACGGCTTCATACCTTCTTATTGGAGCCCCTGGAGTTGACAGTAATGTCAATGGGCTCCATCTGTCCTTTCTTAACTACAGGAGGTTGACCTGGAAACAGCAACTCATGGCAGGCCTGCATTCTGATGAGAGTCCTGAGTACACAGAGAAACACTGTTCATACTCAAAATAAAATAACTTAAGGTATTTTATCAGAAAATGTAAAAAGCTAGTTACTTCGTTTCTGGATTGTAAACTGATAATTTAAGCAGCTGCCAATTAAATACTGACATTATTTTCAAGAGTGTTAATACTGTTCCGGTTTATGAAATTGGTTTAAAATAAGACAATTATGTGTTTCTCATAGAAATGAAACACACGTTTGATACGGTAAAAAAATAAGAACAGGCTGGTTTAGTGTTACCTGCTAAAGAGGTCATCCCATTTCAGCTTCTCCACTTCCTGGTATTCAGACTTCTCCAGCAAACAGTCACAAAGCGTAGGGTTAATGTTAACATAACTGATGAACAAGAGAAGAGAGGAAATCAGTTCAATTCATTTCAAACCATGTAATAGTTGCATGGATCCATACAGACTCAACATGCACTGCTGTTCAAAGTTTGGGGACTGTAAGATTTTTCTTAACGTAATTAACGCTTATTAAGCAAGGATGTATTAAACTGAACAAACATGACAATAAATACATTTATAATGTTCATATTTTAAATAAATGCTCTTCTTTTGAACTTTCTATTCATCAAAGAATACTGAAAAAATTAATTACGGTTTCCACAAAAATATTGAGAAGCACAACTGTTTTCAACATTGTTAATAAATGTTTCTTGAGCAGCAAATCATCATATTAGAATGATTTCTGAAGGATCATGTGACACTGAAGACTGGAGTAATGATGCTGAAAATTCAACTTTGATCACAGGAATCAATTATATTTTAAAATATCTAATATTATTTTAAATTGTAATAATATTTCACATTATAACTTTTTTCTTTTGATAAAAAATGCATCATTGGTGAGCATAAGAACATAAAATAAATCCCACCAACTGCTTTTTTGAACAATAGTTTACATGTGACACAATAGAAAGTCAGAAGTGTGTTTAAAAAGTGTGCTAATTTAATGTGCAAACTACTTATAAACTCACTTTTTATTGGTTTCATGGACGAGTTCATTTTTCTTCACATATTCTGTGATGATATCCCTCACTTCACTGGCTTTTAGAGGCGTCCCCTTTCTGAAACACAAAGTCACATGCTTAAAGCACTCTCAATAATACACTTATTGACAACAAATTGTTTCCACTCAACTTTTTCCGGGCGTCCTGAAAGAGAGGCTCCAGGCGTGCAGTGACCCCATATAGTGGTGTGATTTCAGGGGGCTGGTACGGGACCTCAGAAACTCCATCCACCTCCTCAGACTCTTTCTCCAGCTCAAAGTCCGCTGGTATGCTGAAAGAACACAACCTGAAAAAGGAGAGCAAGTTGTTCAAGAAAAAACCAAACAAACAGAAAAGCGACAAATATTTATTTTATTATGATGTGTTCTGACCATTTAAATTGTATTAAAAGTTTATGAATGAGATATTAATAGTGAAATGGTGTGACTGCATACTCAGGGTTTCTCCAGTCAACTTCTACAATGCTCTCCACACCTTTACTCAGCTCCTTAACCTGAATCAGACTGTGATCTTTCTGCATGGACTGCAGAAACTTAGAAAGCTGGAAAGAAAGAAAGAAACGTTGTGACCAACTAAAACAGAGATAAAAAGGCTATACTGACAAGGACCGAAATCTCACAATCTGTGAACAGTTAGTACCTTTTTATAACTGGATTTCTTGATATCTAGATACTTTCCTTTAGGACTGTGGGGTAAAAAATATTGTGTTACATTATAAACATTATAAATGTCCTTACTGTCATTTATTGTCCTTTTGGCATTTTAATGGCATTTTTGATGATTTTGAATCAAGTGCGCCCTTGCAGAATAAACGTATACATTTATTTGAATAAATTGATCATAGTGATCCCAAAAAACAGCTAAGATGTCAGAAGTTTAGAGGTTTAAAGGTAATAACAGAGGAGATATTACCAGCAGGACACCATGTGGTTGCGCTGGAAGGTGCTGGTCAGTAGTGGCAGCTCTGACTTTTTGACTTTAGTCTTAAGCGCATGGAGGAAACACTGCAGCAGTAACTCATCCATCTGCTCTGTAATGAGACAGGCATAAAAGTCAACATACAGCAAACAACTACAAAATGGACATGTGACAGGAAGTCAAAGACATTTCACCCTGTGGAGATCTAGAGTCTCCCTCTTCTCCGTCAGTGTTTTCTCCCTCTTTATCCTCAACCGGTTTTTCCTCCTTCAACACCTCATGTTCATCCAGCCTGAGCTCCTGCATGCTCTGACGAGATGTTTCCACTGGAGCTGGATCAGAGCTGTCCTCCTGCTCTTCCTCCTCACCTTCCTCTCCCTCCACCTGTGCTGCAGAGTTTGTGACCGGTATAACTGGAGGATGTGACTTATCACCAAACGCCCTGTGGAGAATTTGAGAAAGATGTCTGTAGAAAGTTAATGTGATGTATAAAGAGGCAGGAATGAAGTTTAAATGAATGTAAAGACAGAATAATGGAAAACTCACCACAGCTGGTCCATGTATGCGTGTAAAATATTCACTCCTTTCCCCTTCATGCCACTGTTCCTCATCTCAGCACTCGACACGGCTGCTGTGCCGACAGCCACTGGTGCCCTTCAACATTATAAAGACACAAAATAACCAATACTATTTTTTTAATGCATGTTACCCATAAGAGAACTTTATTTATAAGCATTTCTAATAGTGAAGACTTATACAGAGTACTTTTAGCTACAAAAGCTACTTTGCCAGTTACACAAAATTTTTGTGCAACATAATTGAGCACATTTACATGGACTTTCATAAACCGATTATGCTAAAGCTGACAATGTGCGTGGTCACGTAAATGTGTTAAACTGTTTTGCTTTATCAATTTCTTTCTGCTTATTTAAGGGTAAATGTCTGACTACGAGACAGGAAAGCATGCTGTGGATTGAAGAGCATTTAACTAGAGTGAGCATTTTGCGAGAAGGAGAAGGAAATGAATTGTACACACTGACAATTTTTTTTTGACCCAAGATGTTATAAAAATGTGTTCTCATGTTGTGCAGCCGTATAAACTGCACATGTAAGAGGAGAATATGAGTCCATACCAGTTTCCTGCTGACAGAGGTCTTTTAATGCTTTATTTAACATTACAACTCACATAACAAATACAATACTCGGATTTGGACACATTGATGATTATGTTTTGAGGTCAATAACCAGGAAAAAATTATTCCAAAAAGCTGTTTTTTGGTAGTTAGTACCATATGGGTGTGCATGTAAACATGCTCACTGTTTGTTTGTTTTAGTCTAATAAAGGCATAATCTATTTTAATAAACTTACAATTTTTTTTTTAAAGCCAGAAATCAAAAATCCATAAATGACTAATAGAACAATATGACTTTTTTCTAACCCTGTAGAGACTGACATATAAAGTTCTACTCAGTTTTTTTTTAAATAAATGAAATTGTTAATTTTACCTTTACATGAAATACTTTAAAAAAAGTGTTTTTGGGATACAACATCCGATACATGCAGTATGATATAGGAGAATATAGCACTTATATTTAAGAAGGAAAATAGTTTTAGCAAATTTAATCAGAGGCTCAAACTAAATAAACATGCCTCAAAAGCCTGATGTATAATATTTAATATTCATGTTTTAAATGATTTTTCAAAAAAAAAAAAGATGGATGGGTAAGTGTTTATTGTGAACTATTACTAGCAATTTATTTAAAAGTTATTCTTGAGTAAATCAGTAAGATTTCACAGCAAAAAAGACACATGCATCATGATCTTAAAGGAGACATTTTTATAATTATTCTAAAAGGCCTTTTATTTGCTAAAAAGTATAAACTATCACTCAGATGACAGAGGGCATGTAGTAGATTGTGTACAACTGGTTTTTCAGCAAAGTTTTACTCATGTTTATCATTTGCAGGCCTTAGAAATTTACACATTAAACATGACAGTAGGATTTTTAAGATTAAATTTAATTTTTGGCCTTTTTAAATTTCATATTAGGCATTTCTGGGACTTCCGTAGAGAGAGAGAGAAAAAAATAATGACAAGAAGAGGAGGGAATAGGCTCAGGAAATTACATAAAATGGACTCAACCTTGTGTTGTCCTCATGCGCTCCACAGCTCAACATACTTTCTAGTTTCACATGACTCAAGATTTTAAGTCTAATATGAATTATCTGTAAGAGTGAAATGCGGTGAGCAGTGTTACCTGTTCATCACAAGAGTGACGGCACAGCAGTCTCCTCGATATACCTCAGGAAGGCCATCAGCAGATACCACGACACCCGGCAACATGAGATCTGCAGGAGAGAAATCACTCAGACGTCTTCTCTGAGACACACATATGCATACTAACAAACAAGTGCTGACCTGCTCCACCAGTTAACTTCTGCAGGACCGGCGGCCACGTGACCAATGCCGGTAACATTGTTGGATATCGCCACAGTGTGTACACTGAAAACAACACACACAAATTTATTATTCAAATAAACATCATCCTCATTAACAAAAACTGACCTGCAAACTCACCTGTTGGAAACAGCTGTTTCTCCAGCTGAAAAAATATGGGATTTTTATGGAGGACGTACAGAGTAACTGCATCTCCCTTATGTGCATAAATCTTCACAATAGTCAGCTCTTCTTTATTTGGGATCAGCTCATTTAGATCCTCAGCTGACAGAGAAGGGAAAGCAGCAGAGATGTCTGCTCTCAGCTTCCTCCTGTATAGACAGAAAGACACAAGGCATCAAAATAAATGCAGTCTATCTTGAGTTTAGAAACTATGTATGTATTCCTATGCATTTTAAAATGAAAAATGATCACAAGGGTTCATCAAGATTCAATTCAATTCAATTCAAGTTTATTTGTATAGCGCTTTTCACAATACAAATCGTTGCAAAGCAGCTTTACAGGAAATTAAGCTTCTACAATATATTTATATATTGTAGAAACTTAATATTATTGTAGAAACTTAATATTAACAATCAAATAATAAAATTAACAATCAAGATGTTTTTTTATGATGCGAGGAAAGTAAACAACGCGGTCACAAAAGATTAAAACAACATTAAACAATAAAAGGATACAAAAACACACAGAAACATGCCAATACTTTTGTAAGGCACTTTATGTGAAGATACAGTAGATTTTAAATGAGTTCAACGCACACAATATCTTAATGTCATAATATAAACCACCACATGAAGCACAGTTTATTCAATATCAAGTCTGAGGTTATTTGTTACAGTTTGGTGAAATAACAATGTGCACGAAGCAGAGCTGTCTAGACAGCTGATTTACTCAAAGATTAATCAGACTAATCTAGCAGGTGTATTTCTTTCATTTCAACTCATCTTTAAAAAACTAACTGCTTGAATACCTGTCAGATCCCTTGATAACGGTGTTGGATTTCACACGAAACGCTTTTGCAAACATCTCAGTATTGTGATGAAGTGAGCAAGAAGCCGCTATAAATCATCTAACTGAAGTGCAGTTCTCTAATCTGTCATTTTATAAAAGCTATTTTATTAGAGTAATTCAATAATCTGCTGTGATCTGAGCGGCATGCGGGTGCAACGCCGAAACACGTCCGACTGGAAAACACCGGTGTCTGTTAAAGGGACCGCCAGACCAGTCCGTTTTGAAAATAACATCATTCAGTTATTGAACTGATTTGCTGGTACATTTTTGCACGAGAAAAAAAAAATTAAAGAGGTATTTCATCCAGAAAATGAAAACCGTGTCATTATTTACTCGTCGTTAGGCAGTTATATTCTGTTGTGAAAGTGACTGACCACTATCAAAATTGAGAGACTGACTGAACTAACTATTTATCTAAATAAGAGGGCTCCTTCAGTCACAGTGCAAATGAGACCAAGTGCATAGCCTAATAAATAACCACATTTCTGGCTGCTTTGAACTTTCATGTGCAGTAAAGAGCAAACGCAGAGAGGTGTTGTGTCTTTGTGAAGATCTCTGTTCTGCCCTGTTAATTGGATCCTTTTAAAATCCTTTAAGCTGGTCTAAAGAAGTCTTCACTGCTGCCTGGACAGAGATGAACACGGTCTACCACTATGTTAGATGATACAGAAAATAAAAATGATTCAGTGCTTTCTAATGAGCAGCAAGAGAGTCAGCATCAGATTAGCATTGTGCCTCCAGAGTCGAGACTGAAATCCACACTGAATATAAAGAAGAAAGTAATAACAGAGGAGTATAAGCTTGCAGGACAAGTGCTCGGGATAGGCATCAATGGCAAGGTCTGGGAAATATTCCAGAAGAAAAGTGGCAAAAACTATGCCTTGAAGGTATTGATTTTTATTAATCCTTTTAAAATACTTTTTGAGTAAGTGTGTTTATTTGCATGCTTCATATCCAAACTAATTTTCTCATTTTTAAAGCAAATAAAATGAATGCAAAAAGGGTGGTTGATAATGATGTTTGTGTATGATAAAGTCTCAGTTATATTATGATGGTTGGTAAGGTCCTGTTATTCACTGACATTCAATGTTAATACATTATACATGTTAATACATTAATACATTAGTACATTATTACAATGATGGTACGTGGTCCCTTTTGAGTCCAGGTTTTTAATATCATTGAAAAGCTTTGGTAAATAGGACCAATCAGGTATTCCTGGAAATAAATGGACATTTTCATGCTGTAAAAACTAAGATTCATCAGATTCTTGTTATGTAGTCAAGGAACTGAGGTGCCTTTTGAAACCTTTTCCATTATAATAGGGTTACTGGAGCTATTAACGTCTGTTGAGTTCTGGCAGGAACTTATGGGATTCATTAAGCACTTAAGCTATAGACTTTGTAAATTCCTTAGAAAACTGCCTAAACATTCTCCAGGAGCTCTGCCAGTGTGGTAATTTGAGAAATCCTATATATAGCCTTAATTATGTAAAGTATGTTCCTTGGGGATTTTTCTTCAAATGTGAATGTTTTTTTGTTTTTTTTGGATTGAAATATATGGAGGGCAAAATATATTTTTACTTTTAAAAAATATATTTTTATGAATATATATATTCCAACCATATACATATATATATATATATATATATATATATATATATATATATATATATATATATATATATATATATATATATATACATATATATATATATATATATATATATATATATATATTTTTTTTTTTTTTTTTTGTAAATTTTGAAATATATTTAAAAATACATTTAAAAATATAAATGGTATTGCTTATAAATGACATTATTAATTTATACTGTCTATAAGGGTTTCATTTGAAGTCTGATGCTCTTAAACGCTAACTTTCAGATGTTGCGGGACACCCCTAAGGCTCGACGGGAAGTGGAGCTTCACTGCAGGGCATCGATCTGCCCCCTTATCGTTGGCATTGAAGATGTCTTTGAGAATTACTACCAAGGCAAAAAGTGTTTGCTTCTCATCATGGAGTGGTAGGACTTCTTAACACAATAAAATCAAAAACAATATACCATTTATAATAAACCAGATTGAAATGCCTTCATAACGTATTTTGTCAAAGAGCTTTTTAGATTTCTTTCATGTTAATTTTTATGGTTGGAATATTGTTTTGTATTTTTATAATTTACATTTTTATAAATATATTGTGTTAATCTATTTCCAATACAATTATATGACAAAGCGTAAGTTTAATGAGTTAAAATGCTGCATCTCTTACTTAAACAGTATGGAGGGGGGAGAACTCTTTCGCCACATTAAGGAACGTGGTGATAAAGCTTTCACTGAAAGAGGTAAAGATCCTCACATCAAACACACACACACACACACACACACACACACACACACGTTCAACTCCACTGATAAGAAAATAGTGAACAGATCATAGTTACCAATTCTCTATTTTTGTTTTTTCCTTCCACACAATGAGTAGAAGCCTCGGAAATAATGAGAAATATAGGAGAAGCTGTGGAGTTTCTGCATGGTATTAACATTGCTCACAGAGACCTCAAGGTAAGATACTGTATAGCCATTATTATGCATCAGCGCTGTATTACATTATACACTATTGTTCAAAAGTTTGAGGTCAGCAAGATTTTTTTTACTTTTATTCAGCAAGAATTCAATAAATTGAGCAAAATTAAATTTGTGACTATAAACACATCTTTAATATTAATATTAAAAATAAATATTAATATTAAAATAGAAAATATTTATTTTTAATTGTAATAATACTTCACATAATTACTGTTTTTATATCAGGTTTACCCAAATGATTTTATGATATGAAACTTTTAACATATGTACTCAAAGTTCTTTTTGATAAGTGACAGAAAGACAAAAAGACGCACAAACATTGCTTAATGGTTAGAGAAGGTGTTTAAACTCTGGTTGAGGGTCAATAAGTGGAAGTATAATTAAGGCAGAACTTATTACAGCCATACTGTAACTTTGTAAATTTGCTTGTTTTCCTGAGGCCATTTGGCCTATCCTACATATTATGTAATTTTTGGATCCTGCAGTGGTTTCCAATTTAAAATGTAGCCAATTAGGTTTCTCTGACTTTAATTGAACATGGCAGTTAAATAACTGCATTAAAACTTGCAAATGATCTAACCGAGAATACATTTCACAGCACATTTATAGAAGAACAGTCATTCTGTAATCTTATACTCGCTCACTGCTGGAAGCCAAGAGGAAAACTCAACATGTAGAGTTCATTTAGAAGTGAACAAGTATTTAAGACCATTTAAAACCCCTCCTGAAAAGTTTTCCTATTACTTGTTAAGTCCTAGTGTGAAAGCTTCAAAGAAGATCATGAGAAATCAGTTTCTATTAGGTTCTAGTTGCTTTCACAACATGCCATTCCTTTGTAACTATTTGTGAAATTTACTATATATTAATAGTTAATGATATAGGACATACTTTTATAACACACATCATAAAGCTATTTCCATGCATTTCTCTTATATTAAATTTTCCATCTTCTCCTGACTGGCAGCCAGAGAATTTACTGTACAGTTCAAAGCATCCGGATGCCCAGCTCAAGCTTACAGACTTTGGATTCGCCAAAGAGACAACGTCAAACAAATGCTTGGCCACCCCATGCTATACACCTTATTATGTGGGTAAGCAGACAAGTCAGTTTTGAGTTTCATTGGATATCATAATACAGTGTAGCTAAAATGAATCCTTCTCTTTCAGCCCCAGAGGTGCTTGGTCCAGAGAAATATGATAAGTCATGCGACATGTGGTCATTAGGAGTCATCATGTACATCTTGTGAGTGAAAACGTCTCAGGTTACGTATGTAACCATGGTTCCTTGAGTAGGGAACGAGACACTGCGTCCTCTAGGGGTCGCTATGGGGAACGTCATCAGCGTGACCCGTGTCTGAAGCATACATACAAAAACACCACATGTTGGCCGGCGACAGCCTATGACGTCACTACCGGCGCGACCACAGTATAAAGGGGCGCCAGGAAAATACGTCATCCACTTCTTCATCTGAAGTTTGCATCCGAAGCATGGCATAAAGCTAGAGGATGCAGTGTCCATGGTTACATACATAACCTGAGACGTTCCCTTTCGAGGGAAATTCGAACTGCGTCTTCTAGGGGTCGCTATGGGGAACGGAATACCCACGCCACCATGCTGAGGGGAATGCAAGCCAAGCACAAAGGTGAGCACTAAGTACCAACTCTACCAGGCTAAGGGAGTTGCCCCTGGGACGGTTAGACGGCTGTCAGTGACATTATCCCCTACGGCCAAAGACCCGAGCTGCATACCCTAAAAAACTTACCTGTTAAGGGCCGGGAATCCCGGACCCAGGGTAGAGCTGGAAGGCTTATAATTATATAGAAAAGAATCCTTTAAGGGGATACGGCCAAGTGCCTAGGATAGTAGCTAGGTCCTGGCCTGTCACCCAGGGGCTACCGCTTGCTCTGCACGAGCTCGCTGGGGGAACTGTCTCAACAGGCCCTTGGTAATAACCCACTGTTCAATCCCAGAAATTTTTGGGAGAAATAGGTTGAGTGGAGCCCGAGGCGAAACCGGGGCCTAACCAACCCAAAGAAAGGGCACAAAGCCGCAGCGCGTAACCCATACCGTACAGGATTTTAGAAAGAATGCAAAACACTTGATGTGCGATCTTACCACAACGTGGCTTTGAGAAAGTGCACAGAGACTTAGCGTACGCACTTACCATAACATGGATTTGAAACTGTTCTAGGGAGCCGCAAAGCGAGCAACTTAACAGGGAGGCAGAGAGAGGCCTAGCAACTTATCTTTTTTTTTTTTTCTTCCCAGAAATTTTTGGGAGAAATAGGTAGAGTGGAGCCCAAGGCGAAACCGGGGCCTAACCAACCCAAAGAAAGGGCACGAAGCCGTAGCGCGTAACCCATACCGTACAGGATTTTAGAAAGAATGCAAAACACTTGATGTGCGATCTTACCACAACGTGGCTTTGAGAAAGTGCACAGAGACTTAGCGTGCGCACTCACCATAACATGGATTTGAAAACCTGAAATCGCTGACTCACAGAACTCTAGGGAGCGGAGAACTCAACTCTCAGATTGAGAGGGAAACTCCAACGCTCAGGGAGGTGTAGCGTGCTTGTAAGAGACCCTCGGAGTGAGGGGAGCACTGCTGAACTCACCATGAGAACAGCCTAAGGAGGAGGGAGGAAAAAGGGGCCTGACCCCCTGGCATGGCTGCACGGTGGATCCAACAGAGCAGAGAATCCAATTCTTAGGCTGAGAGAGAAACTCAAACGGAGCAGCATGCTCATAGGTGACCCTCTTATGGTGAGGGGAGCAATGCTAGCTCTACCAGCAAGGAGAGCAACCTAACAGGGAGGCATAGAGAGGCCTAACAACCTGAGGCTGCTGAATAACAGCTCTAGAGAGCAGAGAACTCACCTCTCAGAATGAGAGGGAACTCAGACGCTCAGAAAGGCAGTGGCATGCTCATAGGTGACGCTCTATGGTGAGGGGAGCAATGCTAGCTCGACCACTGCCTGAAAAACCCTCCAGAAAGGCTGCTCAAGGGCTCAGGGAGATTGCTACTTAAAAACCCCCAGTTATTATTTTTTGAAGGGGAGCAGTCCCTGAGCTAGCACATAGATATCCTCAGATAGCCATGCACCTAGGAAAGTACAAAGACCCGCAGGCCCTGGTATTGCAGTGCTGGGGACCTGATGACCAAGGAGGCTCCCACAGAAACCTATAACTTGGCCATATGATCCAGGGGTATGAGGCCGGGAACAGGGCTCTCATCCTAGCCTGGATCTAGTATTGACGAGTGAGGTAATCACTGCACTGAGTCGATAGCAAGCACAAAATGAAAGGTCCCAGAAATACTGCAAAGAATGGCTAGCAGTGGGAAACCCAATGTACCAACGAACCGATAGAAATGGATCGTACTCACCCATCCATGGTTCCTGCGCATGAGATCAGTCCTGGAGGCAAAGTCCGAAGAGTCGGGTCCGGACTGTCAGTAAGGTAGTTTCTATGAAACATAGAACTTAACCAAAACATAAGTCCAGCATAGAGACTGCAATGTCAGCGCAGAAGGTCCCCACCTAACCTCGGTCAGGTGAAGTTAACGGTGGTTGCATCCCATCATCATCATCCAGCAACTCACCCTCGTTCGCGGACGATGAGCGCGAGAAGGAAAGCCCCCTCTCTAACTCATCAGCAAGATCCGCCTGCGAGCCCCACAAGCTCATCTCCCTCCGTGCCTCGGCAGCAGTGGGTCTTGAACCGCGGGAAGCAGATGGCTGCCCCTCCTTCCTTGAAAAGAGAGACAGACAAGAGCGGAGCTTTCTCAAAGAAAAAAGCTCACAGTGCACGCAGATTGCCCCCTTGAGGACATCTTGTGCGTGCTTCTCACACAAAACAAAAGACGCAAAGATCGTGTGTGTCATCAGGTGTCAAATAACGAGGACACGGATCCACACATCTCTTAAACGCCTTGCTAGTGCTCGCCATGGTAACAATAGAAAATCGTTCTTACCAGTAGAATGCACGCTTCAAACAAAACAGTCACTGAAGACGAAGAAGAGGATGACGTATTTCCCGGCGCCCCTTTATACTGTGGTCGCGCCGGTAGTGACATCATAGGCTGTCGCTGGGCAATGTGGTGTTTTTGTATGTATGCTTCAGACACGGGTCACGCTGACGGCGTTCCCCATAGCGACCCCTAGAGGACGCAGTTCGAAGTTCCCTCGAAAGGGAACAATCTGATGGCTATGAAACATCACATCAGTGCTTCATATTTATTCATAACCAATATGTATCCTCTTAGGTTGTGTGGGTATCCACCATTTTACTCTAACCACGGCTTACCACTCTCACCGGGAATGAAAAAACGCATACGGAATGGCCAATATGAATTTCCAAACCCTGAATGGTCACAGGTGTCAGAGGAAGGTGATTTTATAATATGTAACACTTCTAATGGCACGATTTGTTCAAAGATCATTAAATAAATTATGTGATATGACATTTTTTCTTCACTCTACAGCAAAGCAGCTCATTTGCCAGCTGTTGAAAACAGATCCTACAGAGAGGATGACCATCACACAATTCATGAACCATTCTTGGATCAATGTGAGCATTAACGTTTTAGCAATTAGGGCCTTGTTTTTGAGAATTAATTTTGCATGCTGATTTTCAAGTATAAATTGTGGGCCAGATTTACTAACAGCTTGCGCCAGCGCAAACCATCTTTTGGCGTTAAAATAGTACTGTCAGGATTTACTAAAGATGCGCAGTGAAGAAATGGACACAGATATTTTTGCGCCTGACCTTATTGAATATGCATTTGTAGGAGTTTCCCTTTCAGACGCAAAATTTATGGGAGGAGAGTATTAAAATAAATCATGCAACGCGATTTTCTAACATTTGCGCTTGTCAAATTACTGGTATTTGCGCCATTATTTAACGCCCAAAAAAGCATGTCTTAAAGCAGGTGCTAATTTGCGCTGCTCTTGACAGATTGCACTGTTCATTTTGGAAATGATCTAGCTGCGTCTGTGTTCTTTAATGTATGTATTTATTTTATGGAATTGCGCTCTAACACTAATTTGCCCTGTTTAGTAAATCTGGCCCTGTGTATGTAAAAATAGGGGACAATGATACACATAACATTTTGCTCCTATATTCATTTCCATATTTAGTGTTTAGTAAGACTATTTAATTTTCATACTTCTAAGCATGTTTCTTTCTTGGGATGTATGCAGATGTCAATGAATGTTCCTCCAACACATCTACACACAAGTCGAGTTCTTAAGGAAGAGAGTCACGTCTGGGATAAAGTAAAGGTCTGTATCATGTATTCAGATCAAATATTTAATCATACATACAGCATCGTTCAAAAGTTTGGGGTTAGTAAAAAATTACATAAATGCTTTTCTGTTGAATCCATTGTTCCCACAAAAATATTAAAGCAGCACAACTGCTTTCATCATATTTCTTGAGCATCAAATCAGCAAATTAGAATGATTTCTGAAGTATCATGTGACATTGAAGACTGGAGTAATGATGCTGAAAATCCAGCTTTGCATCACAGGAATAAAATACATTTTAAAACATATTCAAATATAAAAAAAAGTTATTTTAAATTGTAATAATATTTCACAAAATTACTGTTTCTACTTTATTTTTTAATCAAATAAATGCAGCCTTGGTGAACTTAAGAGACTCAAAAACATTAAAAAAAAAAAAAAAAAAAAAAAAAAAAAAAAACTTACCGACCCCAAACCTTTGAACAATAGTGTCTATGACCATCAGTATCAGTCATTATTTTTTGTAAATGCTTTTATTAAATCTATTGTGTGTGTAATTACACAGGAAGAGATGACTAATGCCTTAGCAACAATAAGAGTGGACTATGAACAAATAAAGATCAAACCGATCAAGGATGCATCCAATCCTCTTCTTCTAAAGAGAAGAAAGAAAATGGCAGCTGCAATGAAAGAAGCACCAGGGCCATGACAAACAAATGCATGTGGAAACACGCATAGCTCTTAATCACTAAGAGGACACTTCAGCAAATCAGATTAACAATTGGAGATTGAGGGAAAAAATGGGGCCTTTCATGGCATTTAGTCTTCATTTCTCTTTTTAAAGCCTGCACCAGTTAGTTATAGCATAAATAATGTTTGTGTTAACATCTGAAAGGATGTATGAGGTGTTTTAATAGTTCTGATGATGATTTTATATTTAGATTCCCTATTGTGCATATACGATAATTTAAATGTTTGGGGTCAGTGAGATTTTTTTGAAAGTTTTTGAAAGAAATCTCTTATGTCTCTCATTTGATCTAAATATATATATATATATATATATATATATATATATATATATTTTAAAAGAAATCTTACTGACCCCAAACTTTGCATGGTTCATTGTTGCAGAAAGTATCACATTTCTTTCTAAGCTGTATCTGTAGCAAGTGTATTTTTAATAATGTTGTTTGAAAATAGTATCCATTTTATTATTCACTTTTTTTAAACGAAGTATTAATGTTTGTTTTGTAATAATACTGCAGGGGGAGTGTGTTACGTTAACATCCTGTTAAAAAGCTAACAAATCAACAACTAGAAAACAGCAACCAAAAACATTGTTATAAACATTGGTATCCATTAATTAAATAAAGTATGAATTAATCTGCATTAAGCCTAAGAAATGACTGCTGGTTAAACATTCCCTTGTGACAAATGAGTAATTCACTCCATATGAGTATTTTCCACATTATGTTTGTTCTGACATCATAATGTCATTAAATACACCGTGGCCTTTTATAAAAACAAATAAATATGGCTATATAAATATTTCCAAGTATTCTGGGCATTTATTAATACGATGGAACTGATTTGCACATAAGAACAACACCTTCCATTCATTAAATCCATTTAAAATGCTAGCAACGGTTCTTAATTTTGAACTTTTTGATATTTATGGCTTGCCTGTTTTGCTTTTCTATATAATTATGTTTTTAAAAGTATCTTGTGCTATTGCTACACAGTGGTTAACTGCAAGAGATCCGCTTGGGCTACTTTGACTTGCCCAGTTTTACTGTTTTCACTGAAATCCTTCATGTTTTCAATACACAAGCTATTTGTTGAACTTAACATTAAGAAATCTCTTTTCCAGTATGTAAAACCACTGTAATTCCAACCAAAGATAAAACGTGTCCCATCATACTAAGTCAAATGCCCCAGAAATGCACGCAAACATGCACAAAGGCTCATCCTGTGTAGGGATAATGATAAGGCAGGGGTCCCATCCTGACAGAATCTATGAAGTAAGGCTGATAAAATGCAGATGTTTTGCCTTCTCACACATGGCACTCATATTCACAAAGCCTCAAGGCACAAACACAGCATAACATGTTAGTGAGCCAGTAGACAAAGCTTCACTGTATACTGGCTTTACACTGAAGGCTTTGGGCTGTGCAACTGTATCCATTTATTGGAATGTGATTTACTGTATAAATACTGTAAAGGCGACTGTACAGGGTACATTATATAAGGTACAGTTCATGTTTTTTTTTTCTTCTTTTGCATGTGTATAAATGTAATTCACAATTAGGATAATATAAGTTTAATACAAACATTCATGATGTGCTAGGATAATGATTTCATTGTGATGTTTGCATGCAGCATGATTTTTGTTGTTGTTGTTGTTGTTGTTTAAATCTCCATCTTGTTTATGTGCCTTATTTTTTTCTCATTCACCAAAAGCAACTGAACAAACAAAAAAGACAAAACAAAAAAAGCACAGAGGCTACAAAATTAGGTATGTTTCTTTATTTTAGCAGATATATTGCATGAAACCAGTGCATTATGATAAAAGATTCTACTTTATTATTATTATTATTAATAATAATTTTTGTGTATTTGTATTCATTTATTTTTACTGAAGAAGAGGAGAGCATGTTTTGTTCATGCAGTTTATATAGTATTGTACTTTTTTATAGTACTGAATTATTATTACTGAATCATTATTCTATTGCATAACTTACTCCAATAATTTTATTTGATTTACAATGTTTAAAAAAATATTATTATTATTCTCTAAACTTTCTCTGATTTTAATTTAGTAAGTCTGCTCTGATAGGGAGTTACTTAAAGATGAAAGGGAATAATGTTATATCATTACTGGCATTATAGCCAAAAACTTGAAACTTACTTTTCAATAAATAAATAAATTAAATAAAAAAGGGAGAGAGAAGATATATTGCCATATATGGCAACTTGACGACATATTTATCATGTCATGTACATATTTACCATTCAATCAATGTTATATAATGTGATACATAAAAATGAATTAATTCGCTTTGAATTGAACTGTTTTGAAATAATGCACGGGTTTTAAAGAAAAACAAATCATTTATCTAACAGATTAGGCAAATTGATACATTAATAAACACTTTTAATCCATAAAAATAACATCCAATACATGTTCAAACAAGAATGTGAGCAGATGTATTACTGTATATCAGTATACTATTTTCAATATTGCCCCGAGATGTGAAGCTGTCACCAGCACTGAGAGCTGGATTTATCAATCTTCATCTCTGTAAACAGTACTGAAGCTTCCCTAAGGCAAAACTCACTTCTCTTCCCAAAAACCTTCTGTGTTTTCTTACAAAGGAAAAAAACCTACTGTATATTATATGTATCATACTTGCACAGACCTGAGAGAAATTTAATGATGTCTGTTTTAACCACAACTTTGCTTTGAGAGATATAAAACATACGACACGTAAATAATTATGATGATTTCTTGTAATGATATATATATATATATATATATGGAAACCATTGTCAGGAGGATATAATATCTACAGTATGCATGTCTGTGCCTTAAGCTTGTGGGTTGTAATAATGTTTTTTTGAAGCTGCTCATATAAAACACAAAGAAACGTTGTGTGCCTATACTGGCTCTGAAGTCTGAATCCACTTTGGAAATCTGGGATTTTATATGCACGTATCTTTTATTATATTGATATTATATCTATGTACAAGTGAAAAATCAATAATACGATATAAATAATAAGACATGAAATTTAAATAGAAATTTCAGGGTCACTAACAAATAAGTAAATGTGTGACATGCAGGCAGTTAAATGTTCTTTCTTCTACTGAAGCACAGGACACTCTTTAATTCATTCTCAAATCATGACGATCAAGATCATCACCACTATCACCACCACCACCAATAATAATAATAATAATAATAATAATAATAATAATAATAATAATAATAATAATAATAATAATAATAAATAAATAAACATATTTGAATTTATTATGAATTTCAATTTATTGAATTTATTATGAATAAAAATCAGAATGATAATAATGCTAATTTGGCAATAATTTAAAGAATTTATAATGAAAAAAATATGAATGAATTGCAAATAATGTCTAATGAAAAACAACTAATTAAATTGAAAAATGTAAAAGAATAATAATAATGTTACTTGATAATTTGATAATGATTTAAAGAATTTGTAATGAAATAATAATTCATTTATTATAGATAATTTCTAATGAAAAAAATACTAATTCAATTATAAATAATCATCATCATCATCATCATCATCATTTTATAATAACTTAAATAGTCTGTAATAAAAATGTTTGAATTGTGAATAAAAATCAGAATGATAATAATGTTATTTGATAATTTGGTAATAATTTGTACTGAAAAATTACACATTTATTATGAATAACATCTAATGAAAAATTACTGATGTAATTATAAAAAATGTAAAACAATACTAATAATAATAATAATGTTATTCAATAATTAATTATTTGATAATTTATTCATAATTTAAAGAATTTATACTGGAAATTATGAATTTATTATGAATAATATCTCATTAAAAATGACTAATTTAATTATAAAATATTAAACAACAACAACAACAAATCAATAATAATAATAATAATAATAATAATAATTATTATTATTATTATTATCATTATTATATTTGATAATTTTATCATTTAAAGATTTGTAATAAAAATTATAAATTTATTATGGTCTCAAATTATAATTAATTAAATTTCTAATTTCTGATTTGGATTAGATATAATTTAGTGTATTAGTGGCCTCAAAAATGATATTTGCATATGTATTTGTGTCCTGACAGGAAACTTGTAGTCACAATGAAAGGCTGGATTTTACTGTTGATGATGGCAAAGCTTGTCGATTTTTCCACGACTCAACCGACCAACTCTTTGACCTGGCTAAGTTATCTGCGCAACCGAGCCTACAGTCACGGTTATGGCCGCAGTCACAGTAACAACCATGCCTCTCTAAGAGCAGAGAATGAGGAGGAGCCTCCTGCGCCGTATTGTCCTTTGGAGTGCGACTGCCCTCCTTCCTACCCCAGTGCGATGTACTGCAACAACCGGGAGCTGCAGCACGTGCCGTTTGTCCCATCTCACATCAAGTATGTATACTTGCAAAACAACCAGATCACAGCCATCACAAATGGAGTCTTTGATAATGCTCCAAATTTAGCTTGGATCAGCCTACACACAAATAAACTGAACTCTGACAAGATTGGTGACAAAGTCTTCGCCAAGCTACCAAACCTTGAGCGCCTATTTTTACACAACAACAACCTGAGTCAGGTTCCACAGGGTTTACCACGTTCCTTACGAGATCTACACATGAATCACAACAATATCTCCAAGGTCCCGGTCGAATCTTTCCGTGGAATGAGCAACCTGACGGACCTGCACCTCCAAGTGAACGCCATTGAAGACCTTGGCAATGCACTTGAGGGTCTGCATTCCTTGACCCTGTTAGACTTACAAGGGAACCGACTGAAGAAGATTCCAGAAAACCTGCCGCCAAAGCTGAGCCAGCTCTACCTCGAGTACAACCACATATCCAGCGTTCCTGCTGATTTTCTGAGCCAGCGGCCTGAGCTGCGCTTCGTACGGCTGTCTCACAACCAGCTCACCAATGGGGGAATTCCAGTCAACGCTTTCAATGTCAGCACACTCGTGGAGCTTGATTTGTCTTTCAACAAGTTGGAAAAGATTCCCACTATTAGCACCAGTCTGGAGAATCTGTATCTACAGGCCAACAAGATCAAAGGTACAGAAAAAAAAAAACACCTGAAAATGTTACAGCACACATACGCCCATAAAGCATGTCAAACGCTTATATGCAAACCTTCTCCTAAAAAATATGCCTAATGGCATGCTTCAAAACAGCCACTTATTACAAATATACATTGCTCTCAACAACAAATATTGTATTTAAACAGAGTTTATATAATTATTTCCATATAAAAAGGAGAAATAGTAAAATAGTACATGTAAACTACTTCATTAAACTTTAATGAGCAACAGAAAAAAAAAAAAAAAATGTATCTGCATACAAGGGTGCTTCTTCTACTTTGGAGACCTTTATGTCACCAGGTTGATGCTTATTAAAGGGAACCCCAGGGCTTAATATAACGTAAATGATGTCTCTTACTTAAATATGTAGTAGAAAATCCATGAAAGATTTACGTTATTATATGTTTTCTACATATTTTGGACTATGGGGGGGTGCAATTATTTTGATGACGTGAAATGGTTGCACTCGGTGAGCTACTGGCACTACCTGTTGCTACTTTTTATGGAAGCCCGTTTCCGCCACTGAATAAAAAAATGGAAAAAAAAAAGGTAGTTGCAAGTTTTCTCTCACAATTCTGACTTTTTTCTCACAATTGTGAGTTTGTATCTCGCAATTCTGACTTTTTTCTCAGAATTATGAGATATAAACTCACAATTGCGAGTTATAAAGTCTAGTTCCCTTTCAGTCAGTCACTCTCGACGTCACATCGGTAATGACCGACTTTGGGATCTCGCTTAGAGAGACCAATCCACTTCGAGTGTAAACTAAACGAGCCAATGCACATTGGCATGCGATGATTGCATCCAGCTGCCGCTGACGACAGCACGAGCATAAATAGGCAGCAGGGGCAATGCATACTCAGCTTTTCGCTTCGGAGCCGAGCGATCATATCGTTTTGCTCCTGACTACTCTACTGAGAGAAGAAGACTGAAGTTCAGCACGCTCTTTGAAAGCTCTCCGTGTTGGTGGCACGGCGCTTCAGCGGTGGTGGTTTTCCCGTGTCGAGTGGTTGCACACATCAGGCTGGACCTTTTTTTAGGGAAAAAGCTCTTTTAGCGTGCTGAAGTGCACAGGGGAGATGGCCGCCTGCAACACAAACAGGGGTACTGTTTGTGTTGCAGGCGGCCATTTCCCCTGTGCACTTCAGCACGCCAAAAGAGCTTTTTCCCTAAAAGAGCATTCACGGGTGCGTGTTTTTAAAGACGACGTTGCGTCTGGTAAACTCAACGTTACGTTTTTGTAAAGACGATGTGGGTCTTGCTATAGACAACATACCACCCGTGCGTTTCTGGATGTGGTCGTTACCTGGCGCTGGGTGATGGTCACTATCGCTGCCTCACGTGTCTGGGCCTAAAGCACGCTGAGGTGGTGTTCGTGCATGAGTTATCATCTCATTGCGGAAAAATAATCATCTCAGAGCTGCGGACCAGGCTCCGTTACCTTAAAAGGGGCAGAGCACCGTTGCTTGCCTCGATCTGGCTCTCGTCCTGGCTGCAGCCAGGCGAGGACTGCTTCAGGCGGTAGTACGGGTGGTCTGAGGGTTACAGTGGTGGCAAACCCTCCAGGGAACCAACCCTCGAGGGACCATTGCTCCTCTTGCGCTCCGCAACCAGTTGAGCAGCTGAGGGAACGCGCTGGGCCCTCTCAAAGAGCGTACCAGCGGTATCCTTTGGCGCTCCTCCCAACGACCGGTTGTCGATCGCTGCATTGGAGGGTGAGCCGGAGCTTTCTGGAGAGGAAGATTCGGCTGCGCTGCCGCTCTCCGGGTGGAGGCAATGCATGAGTCTGATCCGAAAATGACGGCTATGCTTTCCCGGGCCGCAGAGGGGGTAGGGCTTGAGTGGAGACCTCCACCGTGTCCCGAGCCCTCGAGGTTGGACCACTGGTTTCTCGGGGTAGCTTGCGTTGGTTCTCAGCACCCTGCCCTGGTGCCTTTCTTCCCAGAGGTGCATGGGGAGCTTACCAGGTCATGGACGGCACCTTTAACTGCCAGAAACCGACCTGCTAGCTCCTCCTCCCTTATCACCCTCGACGCTGACGTGTCTAGGGGGTATACAGGGGTCCCCTTGGTGGATCGGTCGGTTGCGACACAGTTGTATGACACATGGATCGCTTTTATTTAGTTTTTCCTTTTTTTATTATTAATATTCACAAACATGCTCACTATATTATGAAATATCTGATATTCCGATTCTGAAATATGTGCAAGTAAATGTATTTGGTAGTTTAAACACTTTTATAATGACCGTGTTAGTTGATCTATACCAGGTGATGGGCACAGCCATGTTTGTTTTTGCGCTGAATCTGAGCTGTGGGATTTACAACACGTAAATTCATCCTCTCCTCCCGAAACACGTTAAAGTAAGTCTCCGGTAAACTGGGAGAAGAGCAGAGTAATCTTTAAAGCTATCTACACAATCTTTATGAGATATAAATAAAACATGTCGTCAGATTATATTTGTAAGGATCATTATTGCTGTTTCCACAGACATCAGTGCATATTTTACAAACTATAAATGTATGGTTTTGCTAGTACTTATGTGTATTTAACGTGTCTGAAACCTAAAATAAGCATTATATGTTTGAAAACACTGAATATTTGTGATAATATGACAGAGCGCTCAAGATGATTCGTGCCTAGAGTTCGGGCCGGCTGACTCCCGGATAATCCTGAGGTCCCGGCCTGGCTATATGGCAAGGTTCCTACTACTCCCTTCAGGGATCACGTAGTGAGCCTGCAAGTGCTTCCCTCGGAGGCGGCAGACCCAGCCCTAGCTTTGCTTTGTCCCGTCCGAGCATTGAGATGCTACATAGACAGGATACAAAGCTTCAGGACCTCAGACCAGCTCTTTGTCTGTCACGGAGGCCGGCAGAAGGGGAATGCCATCTCCAAGCAGAGGATGGCTCACTGGATAGTGGATGCCATCACCCTGGCTTATCAGGCACAGGGTGTGCCCTGCCCGTTCAGGTTGAGAGCTCACTTTACTAGAAGTGTCGCATCCTTCTGGGCGCTGGCTCGTGGTGCCTCGCTGGCAGATATTTGTAGAGCTGCAGGCTGGACGACGTTCGCTAGGTTCTATAGCCTTCGTGTGTCATCAGAGGCTGTCATCAGAGGCAGCTGGATGCAATCATCGCATGCCAATGTGCATTGGCTCGTTTAGTTTACACTCGAAGTTGATTGGTCTCTCTAAGCGAGATCCCAAAATCGGGTCATTACCGATGTGACATCTCCGTTCCCTCCTTCAGGGAACGAGGGTTACATACGTAACAGAGACGTTCTGAGGGGAAAAAAAGACTGATATTGTATGTTCTCAGAATTGCGATTTATCTCACAATTCTGACTTTACTCGCAATTGTGAGTTTATATCACACAATTCTGAGAAAAAAAGTCAGAATTGCCAGTTTATATCTCACAATTCTGAATTCATTTCTCAAAATAGTGAGTTTATATATCACAATTCTGAGAAAAAAAAAGTCAGAATTGCAAGTTTGTATCAGGCAATTCTGAGAAAAAAGTCAGAATTGCAAAATGTAAACTCGCAATTGGGAGAAAAAAAGTCAGAATTGTGAGATAAAAAGTCGCAATTACCTTTTTAAATTTTTTTTTATTCAGTGACAGAAATGGGCTTCCATAGTTTTTAATGCAACACAACTCAGAAAAAAAAAAAAACAATGGATATAAGTGTAGGCTTAAACCAAATGCCGTACCATAGTTTTTTTTTTCCCACAAGGAGTCTAAACGCCCCACATGAAATCCGCACTGAGAAACTCCTTCAGTGGCTGCGGAGACATGACAAGTGACGGCATGTTTACATCCTGCCAGGATGGCATCTAGCGTTTCTTGTCTCTGCCGTTTGTAAGCTCTTTCAGTAGCTGTGGTCTACTAAAAGCCTCAAAGGCATCAGGACTAAAGTGGAGAGAACAAAGAAGCGGGTCTTTAGGAAGTTTTATTCGTCCACAGGCATCTTCCCATTCTTTTCTCCACTTCTTATTGCTAGGAAAGCAGTGAAGACTTACATTGCTTCTCTTGTTGCCCTTTGACTGAAAATTACAACCAAAAGCTGTGCAATGTGGCATCAAACCAGTGTTTTATTTCCCGAGTTGTGTATTTCAATTTGTGTTGCGGTAAAAATAGCAACAGGTAGCACCAGTAGCTCACTGAGTGCAACCATTTAACGTCATCGAAATAATAGGGCGCCCCCATAGTCCAAAATACAGTATCTCACAAAAGTGAGCACACCCCTCACATTTCGGCAATCATTTTAGTATATCTTTTCAAGGGACAATTCTATAGAAATTAAACTTGGATATATTTTAGAGCAGTCAATGTGCAACTTGTATAGCAGTACAGATTTACTGTTCTCTGAAAATAACTCAACATACAGCCATTATTGTCAAAAAAGCTGGCAACAAAACTGAGTACACCCTACGTGAAAACAGCTATACGTCGTTTAACCATGCAAAGCCACATGTCCTATTCATCATGTTCATGTTTTTGTCTGCTTAACAGGACTATACAAATTTGTGTATCTTGTTTTACAGCAGTTAAAATTTGATGCTTTGAGTACAGTTCTCTCATACTGACCACTGGATGTTCAACATGGCACCTCATGGCAAAGAACTCTCTGAGGATTTGAGAATAAGAATTGTTGCTCTCCACAAAAATGGCCTAGGCTATAAGAAGATCAGTAACACCCTGAAACTGAGTTACAGTACAGTGGCCAGTGGCATACAGAGGTTTTCCAAGACGGGTTTCACTCGAACAGGCCTCGCAAGGGTCGATCAAAGAAGTTGAGTCCTCGTGGTGTGCATCAGGTGCAGAAGCTGGCTTCAAACAACAGACGCATGAGTGCTGCCAGCATTGCTTTAGAGGTTGCAGAAGTGAAAGGTCAGCTTGTTAGCTCAGACCATACTCTGCACACTGCAACAAGTCGGTTTGCATGGCCGTCGTCCCAGATGGAAGCCTCTTCTGAAGCTGGCTCACAAAAAAGCCTGCAAACAGTTTGCTGAAGACAACCTGTCCAAGAGCATGAATTACTGGAACCATGTCCTGTGGTCTGATGAGTCTAAGGTAAACTTGTTTGACTCAGATGGTGTCCAACATGTGTGGTGACGCCCTGGTGAGGAGTACCAAGAAAAGTGTGTCTTGGCTACAGTCAAGCATGGTGGTGGTAGCATCATGGTCTGGGGCTGCATGAGTGCTGCTGGTACTAGGGAGCTGTGGTTCATTGAGGGAAACATGGATTCCAACATGTACTGTGACGTTCTGAAGCAGATGATGATGCCCTCCCTTCAGAAACTGGGCCGAACGGCAGTTTTCCAACATAATAACGACCCCAAACACACCGCCAAGATGACAACTGCCTTGCTGATGAAGCTGAAGGTGAAGGTGATGGAGTGGCCAAGTATGTCTCCAGACCTGAAACCTATTGAACACCTGTAGGGCATCCTCAAGCGGAAGGTGGAGAAGCACCATGTGTCTAACATCCAGCAGCTCCGTGATGTCATTATGGAGGAGTGGAAGAGGATCCCAGCAACAACCTGTGCAGCTCTGGTGAATTCCAAGCCCAGGAGGATTAAGGCAGTGCTAGATAACAATAGTGCCCCTACAAAATATTGACACTTTGGACACAGTTTTGACATGTTCACTTAGGGTGCACTCATTTTTGTTGCCAGTTATTTGGACAATAATGGCTATATGTTGAGTTATATTTAGAGAACAGTAAATTTGTACTTCTATACAAGCTGCACATTGACTACTCTAAAATATATCCAAGTTTCATTTGTGTAGTATTGTCCCTTGAGAAGATATACTAAAATTTTTGCTGAAACGTGAGGGGTGTACTCACTTTTGTGAGATACTGTATGTATAAAACAATGTGAATAACGTAAGTCTTTCATGGGTTTTCTACTACAAATTTCAGTAAGAGACATCATTTACATTATATTAAGCCATACAAGTCTTAAACCCAGCAGGCACCAGACGTCTATGTAACGTCAGGTTGACGTTGGACATGACGTCGGACAGACGTTGCATTTTGGTTGAAAATGAAAATTGGGTTGACGTCAATATTTGACGTCAATTTGACGTTGACTTAACGTTGGATTTTGGTTGCACAACCTAAAAACAACAAAATCTCAACGTCAGCATTGGACATCAATTTAACATTGACATTAGACGTTGAATTTACGTTGAATTTTGGTCACCCGACGTCGCAACCAAAATTTAACCAAATATCAACGTCTTATGACGTTGTGTGCCTGTTTTGTGCCTGCTGGGAAGTAACATTTAAACTTTTTGTTCTATGAAGATCACATTAAAGCCGTCTTGGAAACCTTAAGACCTAATTTATTTTTGCTAATATTAAAATGCATTTTATGTATGGAGATTATTGTTTTACTGTTGGCCTAGAATTTTAATCTTTCTCCTGTGGTGTATATCTCCACTGAAAGGTAATTATAGATAAGAAGACAGATAGACATAATTACAGATACAGATCATAGACAACAAACTAGTCAGAGTTCCAAAGCTTTTATATAAAGTGTCTTTGCTTCGAACTAACATTTAAATGATCAAATTATCATTTTGATACAATGCACACATTGTGTACATACACATTTTTTAAATTCTACTTACAGTTACAAAAATTCCTGCATGCAATTACGTCATTACATAATTACTGTTGACCCTAAAACAAACAGAAAACTGTTTTGCAATACATCATGAACACAATACATACATTGTGCTAAACAATTAGTAGATAGTTAAAGACACACAATGTAAAGTGACCAAAAGACTTTGTTTTAAAATACAGCAGGACCAAAAATATCCCTAGTTGAAGAAACACCTACAAACAGGGTTTGAAAAATTATCTTAAATGGTCTTTAAAAGAATAATTTGTTTCATGCATTCCATGAAAACATATTGATGTGTTGCTCTGACAGTTGCCAATTTGTGAGCCTGCGTGGATGAGACAGTAACTTACTGTTTTCCCTACATTTTCCAGAATTCTCAGTGAGCAGTTTCTGCAGAGTTGTGGATACAAACAATTACTCTAATCTGCGTGTACTACGATTGGAGGCCAATGAAATTAGAGCCCAAGACATATCAACTGAAGCTGTACTTTGTCTGCGCCTGGCAACCAACATCGACCTGTAGGCCTAACACATCCACAGTAACCTACTGTCAAACATCGTGGAAATAAGTGTTTAGTTATCTTTTCTATTTGACAGTAAAATGATTGTGGGGGTTGTAATAAGAAAATTCATACATGCCCTGCAATATCAACAGAAAATATGTTAGGGTAATGATTATAACATTACAAAAACTTCTGATGTCTTTGTGCGTGAACAAGCCTGAGAATTTTGATATGGGTATCTTAAAGTCAATGTGAATGTCTGATTACAATCCATTTTATTTCTGAATCAGTAAGGCCAGGAATGTATGGAAGCTCATTTCTGGCACAGAATAAAAATATCAAAAAGGTATTTTGCAACTTCTCACAATTCAGATTTTTATTTTTATTTTTTTTTCTGAGAAAAAAGTAATAACTGTGAGATATAATTCGCAATTGCAAGAAAAAAAAACTGTGATGGAAACAAAATTCTAAGGAAAAAAGTCGGAATTGCAAGAAATACAGAATTCTGAGTTTATATCTTGCGCTTGTGACTTTTTTCTATGAATTGTGAGAAACCAAGTCTGAATTTTGAGATATAAACTCTGAGATATAAAGTGGCTTTTTTTTTTTCTTTCTTTTTTTTTCTCAAAAAAATGGGCATGCAAGAAAAATGTAATGATAAAGTCAGTGTACTTTGACTACTGGGTGCAAAAGATCATTTTAGTATTGGTAAAATACATTTATAGGTAATTGTGTTTATCTTTAACCTTTTAGTAAATGCATGTTACAAATAATGGTGTTGGTTGGGAAACTTTGGGGTTTTGTTTTTAATTGTTAGCCAGTATTTCTGGCAGTGGAACAAGATAAATTGCCTGAAGGTCAATTTTATTGTCATCACAATTTGAGAAGTTAGTTAATGAGGATGTCCTCATGAAAATATAACTAACTGAAAACCGAGGAAAGATTAAAAATCTGAAAGTTCAGTTCCTTGTTAGAATGTTATGAAGACCTTGAGAAGCTCTGACCACCACCTGGAACCACTGCAGTTTACCTACACTACAGCCTGCTCAAAGCTTGCATCACTGGCTTTGTCTTTTGTCTAATAACAATAAAATCTTTGATAAATAAATAAAAAATGAATAGAAAAAAAAATCAAGGTAATATATTGTGTAAACCTTCTTGCCTTCTTCTTGTCATAGTACGTCTGTGTTTACTGTTTTCGGCAATGCATTGTCACTTGGGAATATTTTGAGGTATCTTTAATCAGATGAACTTTAATGTTTCCCCTCCAGAGTGTGCTAATCCCAAGCATATTCATTAGGTTTAATAAACAGCCTTGACCTTCAGTGAAAGCTCTATAGGGAGCTGGTTCCACAAGGACAGTCTTAATGTTAATTGCTGGAGATGAGTTTGTCCCACATTGCCCAAAGGAGCTGATGAAATGTCAACATAACCTGGCGGAACATGATCAATCAGTTTAAGTCTTGCACTGGGGTCGCTGAGCAGCCTTACTGACTTCACACAAACATTCAGTTCCAATCCTTACAAATATTTTGAACCTGATTTGAAGTCAACATTCAAAGTCAGTACAATTTATTGATTCTAATTTGAGTATGGAACAATTGTGCACTGAATAAATTGCAAAAATGTAAATGTGAAGAGTTTTTACACACTCACCCAAAAGCATGAAGGGAAATAAGTGAATGTTTTTTGAACAAAAATGTGATTCATATGTGTTTGTTTAGCTATTGAGGTGAATGAAAAATATTGCAATATGTTCAAATTAAGAGGTGCAAAAACTGCGAATTCTCCTTGAATCTTGTGTACTTGTGTAGATTATCACATGATCAGACAAATATATAGAAGTGACCAAATGTAATGGCCTTTCAAGTTAAATTAAACCTTCAAAATATGAGTAACACTGGGAAAATACTACTAAAGTACTTAACTGACGGAACTTTAGATTTTATATGTATGTACAACTACTTTTTGTGTATATATAATATAACAAAACTTGCAGTCTTGAAATCTTATGCAGTACAGTAGCCCTCTAGTGGTTGAGGTGTAAAACTGCAAGTTCCTCCCGGAGGAACAATAATGTTTTGCCAGTTACATGAGTTGGGCCTTGGCTCAGCTCCGATTAATATGATGGTTTGAGGCATACTGGTGTACCCGTGTTTACAGGTAATTATTTTATCAGAGCAAATGTCACAAGGATGTCAGTGCTAAAAAAAATAAAAGGAGGAATATCCGTGAACATTGTCTTTTGTGCAGGTAACTTCTTCCACTGTTGCTGTGACTCATTGAAAACAATGTATAACGTTGTAAAACTTAGACATTGCTGACATTTGACATATCGACTGATATCTTACCTGTTGAGCAGGAAAAGAGCCATCTCTGGGTTCTTTTAAATGGTTTGAAGTCTCTTTAAAGAGTTATCTACGGTGGCCCACTAGTGCACAACACAACGACATTAAAAAAGCAAACATAAACTCACAACACAATTAAAAAAGCAAACATAAACTCACAACGCAACGCAATTAAAAAAGCAAACATAAACTCACAACACAACGGAAATGCTCCCGACCACTAGGCGGCAGTTGGTCTGCAGAAACGGGCATTTGATTCTATGCACGGCACGCAGGCTACGTATTTCCGGTGAAATATCAGGGCGCATAAAAGGTTCCGGTTTGTATTCGACCATAAAGTGAGTGCACTATCATCCGCGATCTTTTGTCAATGAACGATTAATATAAAATAATATTTATACATTTTATTGCTATAATATAACAAATTAAGTATACCACAGTAATATAATTATTTAATGAAGAGTTCCATAAAGTTGAGGGTGGTTTGTCCCGCTATTGCTGTGTCCCGTTTTGTGAGGGTTCTCGAAGGTTTTTCACACTTCTCCCCTGGATGAAGAAACTCGCAATAAGTGGATTCAGAGTAGTAGATGTAAGGATTTTAACATCACTTCTGATACTAGTCGCCACTTCAAGAATGAGGACAGCATACGGTTCTACACCAGGTAAGATCTAAACCCTTATATACTTCACTATATTACCGAGCACAATGTCGGCCTATTATGATTTTTTTTTTTTTTTGCTGTGGTTGCCTGTTTGTTTAAAAACCTCTTCTGTGGGTCTGGGTAATACGTGTTAATGAGTTATTAGATGATTCACCCAAAAATAAAAATAAAGCTGTCATCATATACTCACCTTTATGTCGCTGTAAACCCATATGGCTTGCTTTCTTAATTGGCATACAGAAATGTTGTAAATAATGTTAGTGTCAGTCAGCTATTTAGATTTTTTTTTTTCCCCCACAGAAGAAATGCATAATTGTTTAGAATGATACGAGGGAGAATAAGCTAAAACCCCAGCTAAAATAATTTTTCATAAGAGCAAGTGCATGTCAATACATTATACGTTTTTAAAGTAACTTTCAGGTTCAGTGTAGGCAAACTAACTGGCATTGTTATTGCATTGTGTTGTATGTATTTTCTGAAAACATGTCTCATCCAATCTAGATTTGAGATGTAAAACCATTTAATGGCCTTTTGGAGAGTTGAACCTGCATTCCACAGCATGGTACGTGTGACCAGAGCAAGGACAGCTACAACGAGGAGTGAAGTTGGAATAACAAGCAATGCAATGGTAAATATTGATATTATATTGTTTGTGACAGAGAAAGAAAATGTTATATATATTTTTATTTTTTGATGCATGTATCATAATTATTTAAAATGAATTTTGACAATGTCAGTCTCTTGCAGCCCTTCGATGAGTTCCTCCACTTCATGGTCCACCTTTCAGTCGGTCTTCCACAGAAAGATCTGGCCTTACACAAAACACTTGGGATGGATTAATTTGGGTTTATTTGTACAGACTAGAATATAAAATGTAAATTAAATATAATGTAAATGCAAATATATATATATATATATATATATATATATATATATATATATATATATGTATGTATATATATATATATATATATATATATATATGTATATATATATATGTGTATGTATGTGTGTGTGTGTGTAACTTTAATACGGGATCTTGCTCACTAGTGTAATATAAACACGTAAAATTTAGAAACTTTGATACATTGTAATAGTTATGTAAAATACTAATAACTGTGATAGTGCAATGGTATGTTTTTTTTTTTTTTTTTAACACTTCTGCCACTTGGAGGACTGATAGGTCAGGCAGATCGCTGGTGACATCACTGTAAAGCATTCTCCTAAGATGAAAAACAAAGGTTTAGTGTAAATTGACCATTAAAAAAAATAAAAATCTTCCACCACTGTCATTGCATGTTGCATACATTATGAATGGAGCCATATCCAATAGGATTGTGTTTTTGTCTTTTTTCTGCTTGGGCTAATCATATAGTATGCATGTTATACATTATGAATATAGCAAGATATGAAAAGATGATGTAACAATATTACTCAGTCTACTCCTACCATAACCACTCAGCGAGTTTCCTCTCTTGCAAACAGGACCACCATCCCACTGACGGGACCTGGCTTGACTCTCTAGGCATACCAATGGGGCATGTTAATATTATTAATCAAAGTTTATTAATTATGTTATTCATTAAAGAATTTGATTATCTTACTTACCACATACCATTGTTCTATAGGTTTGTGCCAGCTCTGCTCCATTCAGTGCAGCTCTGTACAGGAGGAACTGCACTGATTCTCAGTTTTGGATAGTGTGCTGTCTGGTACAGTGCTGTAACAGTATGGATGGGAGTCCTTTAAAACAATCTGTGAAGATAATTACATTGGGTTACATATTGAATTGATTTCAGATACATTTTGAATTACTTTCAGTTGCATTTTAAATTGTTACATTGTAAATTAAACTATATTTAAAATAAATTATGAAGAATTAATAGTTTATATAATGTTACAAACATGCAAATACACTGTAAAGAGTTCAGTAATATTTCAAAGGATCTCCTTATCTCTCTTAACCATTTCTGATCTTGTTTGCTTCTGATCTTGTTTGCTTTTTTACTGAACAGCTTCATCATGTTTGTGTTCGGGATCCCTGGAAAACTGCTATATTTAATGTAAACAATCAATTCAAGCTTCAGGTTACAGATAATAAAAACTGAAAATATAACAATGAACTGCCAGACTTGAGGTTTATTATGATACATGGCAATCTAAAAATGGGAACAGTATTTAAAATACTTTAAGTGAAAACATTCCTATCACAGCAAACACCTATCAGAGCCACAGATACAAACAAACGTGGATTACCAGGAGCTCTGTTGTTATTGTTACTATCTCTTAGGAGTTATAAAAACCTGAGGTGGACGGAGTTTAAAGCTAAACTCTAACTTAGCCCTGCTATATTAGTGCTGATCAAATTGGTGCAGGTTATCCAGCCTTATTAGCTAGATTAGCTATTAGCTATAGAGCTTTATCACTTTAAACAGACTGATAAGCTCTTTTGCACTACACTCACATCTGCACAGTTTATTTAACTGATTTGCATTCTAACTGCTATGTGCCTTATGCCACTTTATCTCTTTTTTACAATGTCCTTATTTGTATATCTGTATAGTTTGTGTGTGTGTGTATATATATATATATATATATATATATATATATATATATATATATATATATATATAAATTGTATTTATTTGCATTTCTACGTCTACTGTTAATGTTTAGTGTTAACTGTATGCACCAAGGGTCTGAGAGTTACGCAATTTCAATTCTCTGTATGTATGTGCTGTACATGTGGCAGAATTGACAATAAAGCAGACTTTGACTTTTGACTTAGATTTGCTAGAAGACGATAGAACAATACTCACCCTAAAGTTGTCGATGTAACTTGAAACGTTTAATGCCCTTCTCCGTGCGATGAAATTCATTTACAGTAATCCGGGGAAGTTCTTGTAAGCTGAAAAATCATCTTCTCCTCTTGTCATTTTGAAAGCTCTACGTAAGGAACAATGGCTTCCGGCACAGCACCGGATGTAAGAAAGCTCCCTGAGGAAAAACGCCCCACATAAAAAAAAAAAAATATTGTAGTAATTTATAGTAAATACTATAGTAAAGTGTATTATACTGTATATATTATAGGATTTACAACACTTTAATGAATGCTACAGCATACCGTAGTATTAACTACAGTGAACTGATAAACTGTAAGAAATACTGTAGTATACTTTAGATTTTACTTCAGTAAACTGTAATGTATTGTAGTATAATATACCCTGTAGTTGTAGAAAACGTAGTACATTATTATTACTATAGTTGTTATATTATCACAGCAAGTATAGAATTACCACAACAAATTAATCAAGTACTTTACTATAGTATAGTTCAAAAACATAGTATTTACTATAAATTACTATAGTATTTTTTCACGTGGGGCAGAAATTATCGTAGAGTCCATTGAGCGCAATTAGCAGAGCTAAACTGTGCAAATCGAAAATAATATTGATTTATTTTCTGCTCAATTCATGAATCAATACATTAAGATTACCAGGATATCAAAACATTCAGTAAAAACACGTTGTTCATTTAAAAATCGATTACACATATTAAGTTCAATCACTTACATTGAGAATTTCTTGTGGCGTCTCGAGGAAATATCAGGGTTTTACTGTCAACACTGATCCCCTAGTGGTCAGGAGCATTTCCGTTGTGTTGTGGCTTAATGTCGTTGTGTTGTGAGTTTATGTTTGCTTTTTTAATTGCGTTATGTTGTGAGCTTATGTTTGCTTTTTTAATTGCGTTGTGTTGTGAGTTTATGTTTGCTTTTTTAATTGCGTTGTGTTGTGAGCTTATGTTTGCTTTTTTAATTGCGTTCTGTTGTGAGCTTATGTTTGCTTTTTTAATTGCGCTGTGTTGTGAGTTTATGTTTGCTTTTTTAATTTCGTTTTGTTGTGAGCTTATGTTTGCTTTTTTAATTTCGTTGTGTTGTGAGCTTATGTTTGCTTTTTTAATGTCGTTGTGTTGTGAGTTTATGTTTGCTTTTTTAATTTCGTTGTGTTGTGAGCTTATGCTTGCTTTTTTAATGTCGTTGTGTTGTGAGTTTATGTTTGCTTTTTTAATTGCGTTGTGTTGTGAGCTTATGTTTGCTTTTTTAATTGCGTTGTGTTGTGAGTTTATGTTTGCTTTTTTAATTGCGTTGTGTTGTGAGTTTATGTTTGCTTTTTTAATGTCGTTGTGTTGTGAGCTTATGTTTGCTTTTTTAATGTCGTGTTGTGAGTTTATGTTTGCTTTTTTAATTGCGTTGTGTTGTGAGCTTATGTTTGCTTTTTTAATTGCGTTGTGTTGTGAGTTTATGTTTGCTTTTTTAATTGCCTTGTGTTGTGAGCTTATGTTTGCTTTTTTAATTGCGTTGTGTTGTGAGTTTATGTTTGCTTTTTTAATTGCGTTGTGTTGTGCACTAGTGGGCCACTGTACATTCCTGCCATAATTAGAAATAAATAAAGAAATGTACAAAGAAATGTAAAAAAAGCAAAAATAAATAAATACATAAATATACAAAGAAAAGTAAAAAAGCAAAAATAAATAATTATTTATAATTTTATTTCCTTATGTATTTTTTCATTTTTTCCCACATTTATTTTTTTATACATTTATTTATTGCCACTTTTATTTATTTTCACATTTATGTATTTATTTACATATTTCTTTATTTATTTCCACATTTAATTATTTCTACATTTATTTATTTCTACATTTCTTTGTCCATAGGGTAATGAGGAGGGTGTGTTTTACCTCAGGAATAGCAATCGAGCCAGAGTAGTCCAGGGGTAAGCTTTGAGGCCACAGTGACACCTTGTAGTGCCCAAACAAAGTACAAGAAGTGTAGCCTACATGATGCTTGTTGATAGTGTGGGATGAATGTCTTAGATGGGCGATATGGCCAAAATCTTATATCACGGTTATTATTTCAGTTTCATGTGGGGGGTTGTTTCGACTGGGAAGCGTGCAATCTGTGATCGCATGCATTTGCTGAAGCTCGCGAAAGCGTGCAATCGCTCTCTTATGCGCGCTGTTTTTTAGGTTTCACTTTCAACGCATACAACGCATGTTTCCAAGATTCGGAATAGAAGGAGGCATCAGTTACTGTAGAAGATCTGTCGCCTCGCGCCACTTCTCGTGTGGACAGTCACCGCATCAACTGATTATAATGGGTTCTCTTGGTGTAGACACGGCTTTAGATACGGATTAATCACACGTCTTAGGCTGAAAATATCCAGAATTAGGTCAAACAAAAGGTGTCCATGGGAACGGAGCTAGTGAAACACACACACCATGCATTGAACATACAAGCATCATGCTCATCCAAACAGCGCCTGTCGTGTGCCCTCAACTTTGAGCTAACTGCATTTTTTTTAATGTAATCAAAAACCAAAAACAACATTGACAGCATCAGAAACAAACCCATAAACTGATGTCCAAGGGCATTTTTTTTTAAAACCGTATTAAATGTATGCATCACAAATATGGAATGCCAAGTTCTTAATTCCAATCGATAAATTCAGTTACTAGTAAAAATCCAATCAGTGTCAACAAAAGCCATCAGAGATATCATTACTGAATGTATTTACGCTGCAATTAGCCTACAAATGCATAAAATGTTATGAAATTAATGTTTTAAATTTTGAAAGCAGAAATATGTCAGTATGTCAATGTTAAATGATACGTTTAATATGAAACTAAAACAGACACTAGGTGGCGCCAAGTCACTGTTGCTCTTCAACACTTTGAGGTCTATGTTGGCTCCAGTTCACAATCTGTCACGGTTTATACTGACCATAACCCTCTTGTATTTCTTCAGCGTATGTCTTATGATAATCATCGTCTTATGCGCTGGTCACTAATTTGCCAAAGTTACAACTTGGTGATCTGTCATAAAAAGGGTATCGACAATGTTATTGCTGATTCACTGACTCGTGTTAATAAAACAGGGTGTTTTATTTTGTGGGTAGGGGTGTTATGAGCCTAACCGTTTTTTTTTTTTTTTTTTTTTTTTTTTTTTTAATTTTTTTTTTTTTTTTTTTTATTATGCTTTAAACAACAAATACAGAACAATACAACAGACATTACAAAGCCAGGGAAACACAGGAGAAAAGAAAAGGAGAAAAGAAAGAAATTTTTTTTTTTTAAAATTAAACAAAAAATAAATAAATAAGAGACTAGTCAAAACCATGCATGACCTTTACATTACTCAAATATTTTGAAGGCATGACACAAACGGACAGTTTTGATTGCCTTTCTATTAGTACTACTTTGAATAGTACAAAAATAGTTTTCCAGTTCTTTATAAAACACTGTAAAACAGGGTTTTTTGTTTGAAAATTTACACTTATGAATGTGAAACTTAGCTAATAAAATAAATAGATTAATAACAAAAGCTTCGTTATTCACATTATCTTGATTAAAAAAACCAAAAACTATACTTTCAAAATGTAAATTACAATTAAAGAGTACCTTTTCTGTGATAAACACAGAGACATCATACCATAACTTTTTAACATAACTACAATGCCAGAAGATGTGGGGTACAGTTTCCAAGTGCAAAGAGCAAAAAGAGCAATTAACATCAATATCCTTCTTAAACTTACTAAGAAAATGTTTAACAGGATAGAATTTATGAATAATTTTGAAAGAGATTTCTTTTACCTTGTTTGTAACAAAAAACTTGTGAGGTAATAACCAAACACTTTCCCACTTAGGGTTTCTAACAAATTTAGCCCAATAAGCAATAGAGCAAGGCTTGGTAGCAACTTCCTTCAAAAATAGAGAGCGAATAGATCTGTTATTTTTAGTCTGTGAAAAACAAATTTTACCACATATTGTATCAGCTAGATTAACTATGGGCATATCAACCAATATCACACCTCTATATAAGGAAACAATACCAGAATTAATTGCAGAGAAAACAAGAGAGAATTCCTTGGGAGTCACAGGAAAATTAAAATGTACAAGAAACTCATCATAAGTCATAAGATACCCTTGAGTGTTAAACAGATGAGATACTAAAATAATACCCTTATCAAACCAGCTTTTCAAAAAAATACTATTGTGCTTATACAGAATACAACGATTGTTCCAAATAAAATAACGCTGCGGAGAGAAATTGTGCTTGTAGATCAGTTTCCAAGCCAACAAAGCTTGAGCATAAAAGGCAGATAGTTTCACTGGCAATTTCTCAATCTTATAATCACACATTAGCAAAAAAGAAAGACCCCCGAGTTGGTCAAAAATAAAATTAGGAATAAAATTCCACAAAGAAGGTTTATGCAGACAAAATTTTAACCAATTAATTTTGAGAGTGTTATTTAAAGTAGAGAAATCCAAAAAGTCAAGCCCACCGTTTTTAAGGGAATTTATGACAACAGATTTACGAATATAGTGCACACGATTCTTCCATAAAAAATTAAATAAAGTCTGATCGATATTCTTAACAGTTTTATTGTCTAAATGTATAGTTGAAGCAATATAGGTAATTCTAGAAATTCCTTCTGCTTTTGACAAAAGAACTCTACCTCTAAGGGACAAGTCCCTTAATAACCAAAGATTAAATTTTCTTTTTATCTTTTCAAAGGCAGGGTTAAAATTCAGGGAAACTCTATCTTGCTCATTTTTCGAAATGACAACACCTAAGTAATTAACCGCTTTTTTAACAGGAATACCATCCATAGATAAAATAGAGGATTTTTTTAAGACTAAAATTTCACATTTTTTAATATTAAGGTACAATCCTGAAGCATTAGAAAACAACTGAATAGTTTTAATTGCCTGATGAACCTGGGTCGAATTTTTTAAAAACAAGGCTGTATCATCCGCTAGTTGACTAATTAAAATACTTCTACCAGCAATATGAATTCCTTCTAGCTTACTATCCTTAATAAAATGACAGAAGACTTGAGCTACAATAAGAAAGAGGTATACGGAAGCTGGACAGCCTTGCCAAATACCTCTTTCTAAAAGAAATCTCTGCGTAGTGCCATGTCCTAATTTCACTGAGCTATTTCCCCCAGCATACAACGTTTTCATCGCATTACAAAAAAAAGGCCCAAAACCAAAACGCTCTAAACAAAAAAAAATGAAAGGATGTTCAATAGTGTCAAAAGCTTTGAAGAAGTCCAAAAACAGAATTAAACTATCGTCCTCAATAAGATCAGAGTAATCAACGAGGTCAAACACAAGTCTAATATTATTAAAGATATGACGATTTTTCATGAAACCTGACTGATTTTCATCAATAATGGAGTTCAAAACCAACTTAAAACGCTTAGAGAAAATAAGGGCAAACAATTTATAATCATTATTAAGAAGACTGATAGGTCTCCAATTGTCTAAGAGAAGAGTGTCCTTTTTAGGTTTAGGTATTAAACAAATGACACCTTGCTTCATACTAACAGAAAGCTCAGAGCAATTTAAACTCTCTGTATACACCTGCAGGAGAAACGGAGATAACAACTCAGAATATAACTTATAAAATTCACCCGTTATCCCATCACTACCAGGCGACTTGTTATTTTTTAACTGTAAAATTGCATCTTTAACCTCATCGATAGTGATTGACGAGTCGCATAAAATTTTTTCATCATGACTAATAGAATTAACATTACCAAGATGTTTACTGAAAGTATCCAGATCGGCTAGATTAAATTTACATTTATACAAATTTGAATAAAACTTATAACAAAATTGGGAAATTTCTTTAGTATTTTCTGAGACAACCCCTCCAATATTTAATTGACGAATAGAGTTATGTTTAGCCCTACTTTTCTCAAGCTTAAAAAAATAGGAAGACATCTGTTCTCCGTGTTCAAGCCACCTTTGCCTTGACCTTATAAATGCACCTTCTGCTCTTAATTTATACAAATCATCCAACTTAATTTGTAAATCAACTAAATAAGCTCTCTGACTATGGGACAAATTTTCAGGTAAGATCTTGGTAATAGACGAGATTTCACTAACAATATTAACTTCTTCAAGACGTTTTAACTTAGCCAAATTAGCACTAAATTTTCTAAGATATTTCCCAATTTCATATTTTAACAATTCCCAGTTTAAACCAAAAGAATCTTCTCGTTTTGCTTTGCTCCAATAAAACCCAATAAGTCTTCCCAGCTCTGAATTAACCTCGTTATGATTAAGTAATGAACTATTCATTTTCCAATAAGAAGAACTCTTGTTAAATCTAGCTTCAGGAGAAAACATAATTTTAATAGAGACAGCCTTATGATCAGTTAATGGAGTTGCAGAGATATCAATATAAATATTATCTTTGTCGAAATCTCTAGAGACTAACCAAAAATCAATTCGTGAAAGTCTAGATGAATTTTTATTGCTCCAGGTGTATGCTCTGTCATTCACATTTTTAACCCTCCATATATCTACAAGCTCTAATCTATGCATAAAAGCTTTCAAAGCTGTGTTTGAGTTTGATGGGCGACCAGGCGGCCACCTATCAAGGGATTCATTCAGGACAGTATTAAAATCACCACCAATCACTAAGTAAGCATTTGGAAATTTTGACTGCCAATAAGTAAGCTTATCTTCCAAAACAAATAATAACTGATCATTCTCAGATCTAGAGTTATACCCATAGTAATTAACAACAATAAGATTTACGTTATAACATTTTAGAATTAACAAAATAAAGTGCCCATTCGCATCAAAGTATGTGTGCAACACATCACCTGCAAAATTATTTTTTAAACAGGAAACACCTGCAGAGTGCTCCGAACCATGAGAAAACAATATCTCATTACCCCACTGCGACTTCCAAAAATTAACATCTTTATCATTAGAATGAGACTCTTGAAAAAAGACAAAGTCAGAACCAAACTGTCTAGAAAATAAAAATAAGGCCTTGCGTTTAACAACATCTCTTAAACCCCTGGCATTTAAAGACACAACAGAGAAAGACATTTAAAGAACTCACAAAGATTGGAACAATTAACCTTCTTTAAGGATGTTCTATGAACTCAGATTTTTTGAAAATAGGTCACAAGGTCAAAAAATGCTGAAAAAAAGAGCAGCACCATATTAAGTATCAAAAATTACAAAAAGAACTGTAATGAAAAAAAAATAAATAAAAAAATCAGAGGCAGTCTCTTAGATGTATAAAGCAAACCCGTATCAATGTCTGTAAAGTGCACCTGACAGATCAGTCAAAGTCAAAACAGGCGACGCCTGTTCTTAAAATGAAAGCACTTTAAGTAGACAGGATGATTTCACCCTGCCCTTGAATAAAAGCTCTGCCTCCGACGAAGTATGCCGTCTTCCCCTCCGCACGTGCTTTTTGGATCTCTGGCCACAGCTTCCTTCTCCTTTCACGATCTCCAGGTGAAAAATCCTCCATAAAACGCAGACCGTTTTCTTTCAGAAAAGAAGAATTCTTCGCGGCCTTCCAAACAGAGTCTCTGTAAGAGCGAACGGAGAACTGCATAATGGTCACCCTGGGACGCTCCGTGCCACCATGTTGTATCTTCCCGAGACGATGGACCACGTCAATAACATCGGAGAGTTTGTCCTTTGCACTAGGAAGAACATTTTGGCAGATTTTGACCACCTCCAACCGAATATCTTCGTGTGCAGATTCAGGAATCCCGACTATCCTCAAATTACGTCTTCTCAAATATGTTTCCATATCATCTATCCTCCGCTGCATCTGAGCCACAGGCCGTTCAACATCATCCATACGCTGCTCGAGAGTAGTAACCTTCTCAACAACGGCCTTCAATTCAGCTGACATGTCCGAGATCTTTTTTTCTATTCCATCTGAGCGAGTGTTGATCAGCTGTGTTATGCCTAACAACTGCGACGAGATATCAGCTCGAGGGTCGTCACTTGCTCTTTCTTTATGACCGGTGATTTACTCGGGGTGATAGGCAATGCAGGGAACTCCTCTTCAGCTAAACAGAACATATCTTCCTCGCTCGCGCAAGAAACAACGTAATCATGGCCACTGCTGGCGGGTGAGCATGGATTAGCACTAACGCTAGCCACCTTAGCATCAGCCGAAGAGTTGTTCGAATGGCCACGTTTACGCCCCATGGCGACACTATACAGGGGAAAACTTCAAATCAAAGATGTAACAAAATAATACACGCAGTATACCATTAATTAAAAGTCCTTTTTGCACTGTCTACGCACAAATGGTGCAGGAGCTCGCATACACACGTCTGATTAGGCAGCCATCATGGACTCCCCCATTATGAGCCTAACCGTGCGTTCACACCGCCGGTGGCGAGAGCGTCAAAGTGGCCGGAAGTCATTCATTTTCAATGTGAGCCGGCGACGAGCAGTGGCGAGAGCGGCGCGGCGCGTCTTGGATGATGAGAGCGTCGAGGAGAGTTGAAATTAGGTCAACTTTATGGTAATGAGCTATGATGCAGTTCAGCGGCAACCAATCAGAATGTAGAAGTCCTCCGTTTGAGAGGATTCCAGAGAACGCAGCCCTGTAAACTTTGGTTCCGACCACATTTGTTCCCATGCATTTTTTGTGCTAGAATGCTTTGTTTTTTCAGCGGGAATGCAATTAATTTCCTCAAAACAACATTGAATTGACCAGTTGGCTCACTTCAACCAGGACAGTTTGTAATGTAGGCTGCGCACAAATTAACGTTAATGTTAATTAAAGACCAAGGCTAGTAACGTCTCCTATAAACTGCATGTTAAAATTAACCATGAACACAAAAGCCACACCACACAAATGGCTTTTAATTGGTTTATTTCGTTAGCAAACATGTAACTATAATTGTTAAGTTCTTTCCATCTATCAATTTCTTACTTTCGCATATAAATTATTTCATGAGGTTAACTTATACCCTCCTTGTGGTCAGTCTGCACAAGATCAACAAGCTTGTTTGCTTTGCGCCCCCTTTAAATACAAGATAAGCATTCGATCTACCTCAGAGCGTCAGAGTTGTAGGATCAGAACGAGTCAGACAAAGTTAAGATTCGATCCGAACATTGAAACATGAGGAGCCGAAATTCCAGAGAGGATCCCAAGGCTGCAACAGGATGTTCGTCATGAATCAGATTCCTAGCTCCAGCCCTCTGAAGAAAGCAAACCAACAAGCCTCTTTCACAGAACAGCTTGCAACATTAAAACAAAAGGAACACTTATTGATAAGTCCAATGAAGGAAGGAAACTGTCAAATTTGGGGCAAGTAATCAGAACTGGTGATCAAAGATATGACTGTCACTTGTAAATCTGTGATCAAAATCACGAGCTAGAGACTTCATTGGGTGGGTCACCCCAGCTCTCCACATAGAAGACAGACGGAGACTGAAATTCCTTAAGAGACCTTTTAACCTCTCTAGTCTTCAGAGAACATGTCCTTATGTTCACAGAATGGTACAGAAACTGCCTTTTCACATATAGATGCACCAAAATCATCTTAAAAGGACTTATCATGTATATGCATAACCCCATATCATGTATGTAACCCACACGATTAACCATCATGTTTTAATCACATATGATGTATGTCTTTTAATAACTAGGGAATAGTTTTAAGAGTTAATATTCATGTTTGGTATGTATGAGTTTGAAAAATCATGCTTTAAATGTTTCTTCCAATCAATTCTTTGTCAAATGTACCACAGTCTTGTTAGAGAAATCATGTCCAAACTTGTACTCTGTAAGAGCGGGAACATTTGGACCATATGACTGATAAGATAACATTTTAGATTTATGAATGGGGAGGAGAAACATACAACACCACGAGCCAAGATCATTTCTAATTGGTCAAGACGTCCAGATAGGACGGTCTAGAAGCCGAGTTTAAATACTCAGGACACCATCAAGCTCTTAGGTCTCTTAGCTTTCTTAGCCCTCTTGGCTCTTCCTCTGCTTCTCAGATCTCTTCTCTTTTGCCACCGCGTTTCGACGCTGCTCTTTGAGCGTGCTCTGGCCTACATGCCAGCTGCCAACACAATGAGAAGAAAAACCCACCTAGTCTCGTTACATTCTTTTACTTTAATTTCTTGTCTTTCCGTGAGAGTTTTGTTAAGTTTGCCGCAAAGTCCAGCTCCGACTGCACCCACCCAAACTTCAACCAGACCAACTCCGCATCAAGAGCCAACGCCCAAGACTTTACTACGAAAGACCACTGAACTCAGCCAATCAGCAACCTCGGGAAACCCCTTTCTCCAAAGACGACAAGGGCGCAAGGGAATCCCTTAAGGCAACACAAGCAAGTACAACCTCCAGACTTTTGCTGAGTCGGTGCAGTTTAATATAAATTTAAGCCTCATTGAGAAACTCAATGCGAGGGTCAAATGATTGATGGTTCAGGTCTATAGGCAATTGCACATATTGCTGTAAACTTGGGATTTCACATTTTCATTCTGTAAACTCATCCTTTCCTTTCTTTCTCTCTTTCTGCAACGTGTGAATGTGTGAATGCGTGTGTTCATGTGTTAGATTAGATTAGTTTACATGTCTTAGGTTTATATAAATAAAGTCTTATTTATATTGAAAAGAGAAGTATCTTGTGTTTTGTGCTTACAAGTTAATGTCTTAAACTGCCGATCTTGTTACTGTGCTATTTAATAGTGTTTTCACTATAATTTGGATTTTAATATCCAGTGCAGAGTTGATGTTATACGGCTCGTTCAGTGACTCGCTGCCGACTCAGTGATCAGCCGTGAAACAGTGATTCTGTTCAAATTCCCTATAAAATCATAAATGATTTCCTTTGAGCTAAATTGACTTGTTTCCCTTATATATATTACTTACTTATTTACAATTTCTACAGAGCGTCCACGAATCTTTCTACAACGTTGTTGGCAGGGCGGCCAAGCAATTTTTGACGCTCTCGACGCCGGAGGTGTGAACGCACAATAAGTCATTTGTTTGTTGTTTCCATTCTGCCCTCTTGTGTTCTCTCTGTGTATGTGAATGTTTGTGTTTCAGATGGGCGGTTCCTTGAGATAATTTGCTGGAGGCTGCGATTGGTTCTCCTCCTCACCTGACCCAGATATAAGGACTGCCCCAAACACTCAATCTCTGCCATGATTGTGCCGTTGTGTGTGACTCTGTAGTTTGCCTTTGTGCGTTGCCATCATCGTTCGTTTAAGTCTCTGAGTGTCTTACCAGAGAGATATTGTGTGGGTGTTTAAGATTGTCAGTGTAATTGTAATCCTGAGATAGTTTTTTTTTTTCTCCATTCTGTGATATTCCTTGTTAACTTGACCCATGCCTGATTGACTACGATTTTGGATTCCATTTGTAAATTGTTTGCTGTTAACTTCTATATATCTTTTGTGAATATTTTGTAAATAAGTATTGGCAAGCTAAGGGTTGTAGGGGGTTAGACACCATTTTATTTTGAAATGATCTTTTCTCATTGTTTTTGGTTAAGGGAGTCCGGTAAGTTGAAACTGTCTTTTTGGTTTCTTTATTTTGGCTTAGGAAGTGTAGAGTGTTAAAAAATATATTTTTTTGTTTGTTATTTTGGCCTTATCTGCCCCTGAAGCTAAAGCCTTATTTGTAAATAAATTCTTGTAATCCAACATCTCTCTGGTATTGAAACTCTTCCTTTTTCCTGTTACGGCTGACCCCTAGCGGTCGTAACAATAGCAGTTTGCTGTGTATGGGGCTGCTTAGTGCCCATGATGATACCTGTCCACTACCGAAAGCACCTGTGATGGGCATGTGAGTGTCAGAACTGGACCATGGAGCAGTGAAAGAAGAGTCATTTTGTTAGAGTCCTTCTCACTACTTGTAGCATGAAGCAGTACCTCCAACCCAATCAGGTTGCACAGCTAGCCCAGCTCCTCCAGGATGGCACTTCCATATGTACCCTCACAAGGAGGTTTGGTGTGTCTCCCAGCACAGACTAAAGAGAATGCAGGAGATACCAGGAGACTGGCTTTTACACAAGGAGAGCTGGAAAGGGCCATAGGAGGGCAACAACCCAGTAGCAGGACCGGTATCTGCAAGGAGGAACAGTAGGATCACTGTCATACCCCTCCAAAATGACCTCCAGCAAGCTACTGGTGTGGATGTTTCTGCCTAAACCATCAGAAACCGACTCCATAAGGGTGGGTCATGAGGCCCCAACGTTAAGCTTGGTGCTGGGCTTTGAGCACAGGCCCCACCCTGTGCTCACAGCCCAGCATCATGCAGCTCGACTAGCATTTGCCAGTGAACACCAAAAACTGGAAGGTCCGCCAATGGCAGTCACAACCAGTCTAGCTTTTGTATAGTATACACTGTGCATAACTTTGCATTGAATAACAGCATGTCTGGCAGAGATAGATGACTATGTACTCTGCTGAAGCTCTCCTCCCAGATATTTTCTGATATCTCCTCCTCCATATCGCCTTGTCAAAGAACCCTAATAGCATTTAAAGGTTCTGAACAGAGACTATGGATTTGAGAATTTGTGAGATTAGTCCTATCATTGTGCAAACAGGAGAGAAAAATGTATTCAAACGAGTATCCTTAGGCAGGAGAGGGAAATCTGTAAACGTAGACCAAGCAAAACTATGAACCTGTAGATATCTGAAAAATGCTGCTTTGGAAGAGAACATTTCTCTGTACGCTGTTGAAAAAGATGCAAAAGTGCTGCCAATATATAAATCTTGAAATATACTGATGACACAACTAAACAACGACAGAAACACATTATCTACCAGGGAGGGAGAAAAGACATGATTAGCAGCTATTTGAGCATGAATTGAATTTGACTGTAAACCAAAGAAATGCTTAAATTGAGCCCAGAACGTAAAGGAGGCCTTCACTATCAGATTCTTAGAGAAAGGTGAGGTAGAAGACAGGATGGGGGAGTTTACTAAGGCATGTAGTGAGGCAGGTTTAGTGGAAGGCCCTGGGTTTCTCCTGGTGAATGACAACGCCCAGCCTCATGTGTGAAGATAGTTTCTGGATGATAAAGGTCAATTTATTTTTAGCTTGAGTGTTGTTTGCTTCAACCTCATTGTTTTTCTAACTTTGGGGACTCAGTAGTACAATAAGGCTCATGAGAATATGGCATCCCCTGAATAATGTCACCAAGACAGTAGCAATAAAATAAAAGACAGATCAAGATACAGAAAGAGGGATCAGAGTTTGATATCTTTGATGCACAGATTTTAACTGTAAGGAGCACTGAAAAGTCTTTTTGGATCTACTGCAGCATTCAAGACCTTCATTTTGCTTTGAATTGTTATCCTGATCATAAGCTAAATGATATTTCATTAACAGGAATTTTGGTTAAAAAAACACAGTGAAATGAACTTTTCAGAGGTTATCGACCGACAAGAATTTTATGAGGAAACCTTTTTTAAAAACTTTATTGTGGTCTTATTTGGTATCATTATCAGTTGCATTAACAGTTTGCTGGTTTATACTTTCTTCAAGAATCCTGTCTTCGCTCAGGAGCCCCGATATATCCTCTACATGCAGCTGATCATCAATGACATCATTACACTGTCTGTCAGTGTGATTTTGTTTGTGTTTGTTTACTTACTGCCAAACATGAATGTTGCTATCTGCTGCATTTTCATCTTCATTGGAAGCAATGCCTACAAGAACACACCACTAAACCTGGCTGGCATGGCTATTGAGCGCTTTGTGGCCGTCTGCTACCCTCTACATCATGCACAAATATGCACCATCCAAAACACCAAAATCCTGATCGGCATCATCTGGCTGGCGGGAGCTGTACCTGGCGTGGTGGACTTGCTCGTGGTCTTGGCTCTTCGTCCACTTTCCTTCTTTACCACTACTCGGACATGCTACCACCAAAATGTGTTTGATTTTAAATACAATATAATAAGCCATGCTGTCTTTAACATCGGCTACATGTGCTTAGTGTGGGTGCTGCTCTTCTACACTTACTTCAAAGTGCTGTTTTCTGCTAAAGCAGCTGCTTCAGAACCAGCTCAAGCACAGAAGGCCAGGAGAACTATTTTATTGCATGGGGTCCAGTTATTGCTCTGTACACTGTCCCTCTTCACAAGTGTCCTAGATGGGGCCTTAACTTCTCTCTTCCCTTACTACAAGTCTGAAATCTACTTTTGCACCTTCATTCTCACCAGCATTTTACCCCGTCTGCTGAGCCCACTTATATATGGCATGAGGGATCAAAAGTTTAAAAAGTACATGAAGAGTTCACTGATGTGTGGCTTTAACAAGAGAGCCATTGACCCTTCTGATTAGCAAAACTGTCATTTTCTGGCTCTAGACAATGCTGAGAAGCTCAGTTTCACTCACACATTCAAATATCTGTAATGTTCAAGCCTAAACCCCCTTTTTAAAATTCTGTTTGTATATCAGCAGAGACATGGACTAGATTATAAAGTGAACAATGTTCAAGCAGTGTTACTTCATATACAATTTTAAAATCATCAAAATGTAAAATTGTAGCATTGTCACCTCCAGGAAATGTTTAACGGTGAGGCCAGAGAAGCACAGTAAATATTATAGGGTGGCACACTAAAACGTACACTGGGGAAAAAAGTGGTAATCTGCAATTGTCATTTCAGAGACCAATGTGTACTTGAGCTAACCCACGAACGACTTTAGTTTATGTAACTTGATGCAGTCTGATTAATTGACATTTTCAACTTGAATGAAACCAGTTAATGTAGATGTTCTCATACATTAATTAATGTTATGTACCTACAGAGGATGAACTGTAAAAAAAAAAAAAAAAGGTATCCTGCCATTGTAATTCCTTTGTAAATGCATTTATCACCTATATTCATGAAATGTTCTATGAAATGTATCTTTTCATTTCAGACCATATTTGATGCTTCAGCTCTGTGTGGTTTAAAGCTATATTTGTATTAAATTATGATAATTAACCCTCATGTTGTGTTTTCAGGAGGGGTCAGGAGGATTTTCTTTTTCTTGAAAATGTTGGTTAGTTTTATTGCATTGGACTAAAACCTGCTGACTTTGCTTACGTAGGGTATATCAACTGCACACACACGCACACACACACACACAAAGAAGATCCCTCCAGCTTGTTACACTTGTGGTGTTCCCGGTTAAACATGACTGGTCTACAAAAATTGCTTATAAATTCTATAATTCTCTTGCTATTCTATATTGGATTCAATCTGTTTATCAATGTGTTTTCTTTCGATTAGCACAGGTTATGTATTTATTTTTGGAACTGACTAAATGTAGGCTTCATTGATCTGAACTAATGTACCTTAATTTTGAGTGAACATTGCTAAAATTATCCACAAATAATGAATTTTTTCACTCAAAAACTTGAGGTGCATATATAAGCTCAGATCAATGACTATTCAGTTCCAAAAAGAAACACAAAACCTGTGCTAAACACTTTGGTGTGAATGGCCTCTTATTCACATAACACAGCAGTAGCTAAATTTCTCAAAGTTACTACTCAAAAGTAGCATTTTGTTTTGATTGTTTATAGGTAAATATCCACTTTATCCAGCACAGTTTGTTCTCTGTGATTTTAAGTGTCTCAATGAAAGCAAATCTGTTTGGCCAGTTCACTGAAAAGAAACATGCACATATACACACACACACATAAACATACATACAGTTGCAATCAAAATTATTCATCCTCCTTGACCTGCAAGACAGTTTGCTGCCGAGAACAAAATTTTATGAAAACAATTTGACCAAGGCATCAATAATCTGTAAAGTTTATCGATACACATTTGAGTGATTCTGAGAACAAAATGTTAATGAATAATGAAAAAAAAAAAATCTAACTGGTTCTAAATATTAATGGACAAAATTATTCAACCCCCAAAAGTAAAATTTGTTGCAGAATCTATTATTCTTTATAACCTGCAATAAACGCTGCCTGCAAGTGCTTAGAAGCTTCTGTCACCTCTTTTCTCGCCTGAAAAAGCTTTCAGATCACTGATAATCTTTGGTTTTCATATTGCTAATGCTTTTTTCAAATTCAACCAAATATATTCAGTGAGATTCTAATCTGGAGACTGAAGAGGCCACACAACATTTTGTGACCGATCCCTGAACCAAGCCTAAGTAGATTTGGATGTGTACTTTGGGATGATTGTCCTGAAGGAAAGTCCACTGATCATCAAGTTTCAGTCTCTGCACCAAAGGCATCACGATGCTTGCCAAAATGGCCTGATACTTCAAAGAATCCATGATGTCCTTCATGCAGTCGAGATTTCCACTTCCTGAAACAACAAAGCATCCCTATAACAGGACTAGTCCAACTGCATGTTTCATATTCAAGCCAGCCTTTTATGTTCATCTTGATCAAAAGTGGCATTCGGCAAGATGCATCAACAAGAATGCTATACTTTTCTAGTGTTCTTCTTATATACTCTGCATTGAATTTTTTTTCCCCCCTTCTGTCATCAGATCATCATACCAGCTTGTCAGAGCATCTCCAAAATGGCAAGTCCTGTGGGTTGTTCACATGGGGAATGAAGGCCAGCCTATCTTCTCTAATCACACAGAAGAGCTACTGTGGCTGAAATTGCTCAAAACTTAATGCTGTCCATGCTCCCCATGTCAGTACAACACAATGATTCACGGTTTGCTGTGTATGGGGCTGTGTAGCCGCAGACTCATCAGTGTGCCCATGATGACCCCTGTTCACCACTGAAAGTACCTACAATGGGCATGTGAGCATCAGACCTGGACCATGGAGCAATGAAAGAAGGTGGCCTGGTCTGATGAATCACAGTGTCTTTTAGATCAGGTGGATGGCCGGGTGGGTGCATCATTTACCAGGGTAAGAGATGGCAGCAGATGCACTATGGGAGGAAGGAAGGCAGGTAAAGGAAATGTTATGCTCTGGGTATGTTCTGCTGAGAAACCTTGAGTCCTTCATTCCTGTGAATGTTACTTTGACACATGCCACCTACCTAAAGATTGTTGCAGATCATGTACACCCCTTCATGGCAGTGGTGTTCCCTGATGGCAGTGGCCTCTTTCAGCAGGATAATACACACTAGAACACTGCAAAAAAACAAACAAACAAACAAAAACCTACAAAACAACAAAAAAAAAACAAAAACAAAACAAAAAAAAAAAAACACATGACAAGGTGTTGCCTTGGCCTCCAAATTTCCCAGATCCCAATCTGAGCTTCTTTATGGAGTGCTGGGTCTTATTTGTGGTATCATTATCAGTTGCATTAACAGTTTGCTGGTTTATATTTTCTTCAAGAATCCTGTCTTCGCTCAGGAGCCCCGATATATCCTCTACATGCAGCTGATCATCAATGACATCATTACATTGTCTGTCAGTGTGATTTTGTTTGTGTTTGTTTACTTACTGCCAAACATGAATGTTGCTATCTGCTGCATTTTCATCTTCATTGGAAGCAATGCCTACAAGAACACACCACTAAACCTGGACGGCATGGCTATTGAGCGCTTTGTGGCCGTCTGCTACCCTCTACATCATGCACAAACATGCACCATCCGAAACACCAAAATCCTGATCGCCATCATCTGGCTGGTGGGAGCCATGCCTGGTGTGGTGGACTTGCTTGTGGTCTTAATTCTTCGCCCACTCTCTTTTTTCACTTCTAGCCGGAAGTACAACCACCAAAATGTGTTTGATTTTGAATATAATAAAAGAAGTCATGCTGTCTTTAACATGGCTACATGTGCTTAGTGTGGGTGCTGCTCTTCTACACTTATTTCAAAGTGCTGTTCTCTGCTAAATCAGCTGTTTCAGAACCAGCTCAAGCACAGAAGGCCAGGAGAACTATTTTACTGCATGGGGTCCAGTTACTGCTCTGTACACTGTCCCTGTTCACAACTGTCCTGGATGGGGCCTGAACTTGAGCATCTATTAGGAAGTGCTGAACCAAAAAATCCGGTCCATGGAGACCCCACCTGAAAACTTGCAAGACTTAAAGTGACAATTCACCCTATAATGCAAATTTGCTGTTAATTTACTCACCCCAAGGCCTTTCAAGATGTAGGTGATTTTTTTTTCTTCAGTAGAACAGAAAAGGAGATTTTTAACTGAAACCGTGATCCTTGATGATAGATAAAATGCAAGTCAGCGGCTACCGTCACTTTGAGAATAAAAAAAAAAAAACAAAAAACAAAAAAAAAAAACCATCAGGAAGCACAAAATTAATCCCTGAGGCTCTTTACTGAGGTCTTATGAAGCGAAATGATCAGTCTGTGCAAGGAACTGAACATTATTTACAACATCAGTGACTTATTATACAGTTTTGTGTTAAGTGTTCATGACGACATGTTCAGAGGTCTTGTGGAGTTCATGTCTCAATGCATCAGAACTGTTTTGGCAGCATGTGGGGGCCCTACACAGTATCAGGCAGGAGGTTTTAATTTTGTTGTTAATACTGTCCAGTGAGGGTGGTCATGAGGGCCCGATGTCAAGCTTCATGGTGCTGGGCTGTGAGTGTGGAGGGACAAGAAAATTTAATAAAAAAAAAAAAGATCCCTCTAAATATTATTTTGTTTTTGTCTTATTATGGTGTTAAATTACAGTTTATTGTTTAATGTTAACAATCGTGATCTGTGAGAAGTGAACTGATTTAGATGGAGTTATTATTTCCTCCTTTAGAGGGCGCTTAGTGCTGGAGAATCGATTAAACACAGCCGAGCTCGCACCTACAAATCCTTACTGTCTCTGTTCCTACAGTTCCTTCATACTTTGCCTTACCCACTTGGGCTTCTCTGGTCTCAGGAAGGTAACAAATTGGGCATCCAGGATTAGTGCCACCTGGTGGTCAGATGCTAATCAGTAAAGAACCACAGTGTTTAAGCATCATTCGTCTCAGAACTCTTGACAGTTCAACTACTGTGGGAGATCGAGAAGCAGCTCCACCTACTGGTCAGCTCTTCAAACTGCAAAGCACTCTACAAAGTAGCCCTGTGTTGCATGGAAGAGGAAGGAGAGGCATTCCCAGAAGTGCAGCAGAAATGGAACTCTATGACTTCATTGTTGACTTCATTCGAGGAGAACAACTGCAGAGTCTGGAGGACCAAGGAATCGCTTGCTTACTGACCCTTCAATACCTCCTTTGTGAGTTGACCGTTACAGAACAGCTTCACTTCCAACGTCGAAGAAAACGAAGAGACTGTGGGAATGGTATCGCAAACTGCGTCGACATCAGTGGCACCAAGGGTTCAGATACAAACTACAGGTCTGCCATCCCATTCAGTTAACCTTAAAGACAAAAGTAGCACTGAATTATTTCAGGAGTTGAGCAATGCAAAACAACAGGACAAAGAATTCCCTCAACAGTTTGTATATAGGCTAATGAGGCTTAAGCAGAGAATGTTTGTTTCAGAACAAAAACAAAATCCGAGTTTCAGTACGATCATAAATTGGTCCAAGGTGTTTTCCTACACTCACAGTGTCAAGGTCTAAATGAAAAATACACATTTGTCTGGAGGGACATTAAAGCGGCAATAGTGACACAGGCAATGAACAGTGATTAAACTGACTTGAAAGTACCTGTGCATTATATATAGATAGCGCCATCTTGGTTATATAAGTATAAGATAGTAGCAATAATATAAAGGACAGATCAAGAGACAGAAGGAATGTCAGCAGATAGACACAGGACACAGAGGTAAGTGTAATACAATCAACAGGTTTATTGAGTAGCGGCAGGGGGGAAATGAGATGAGCAGAATGTCCAGGTAAGGAGACGGGGAATGGGAATGTCTCTTGAGGCTTATCTGAGAGTGAATGTCCTTTATTCCTTTTCCAGGAGATCCGGAGGTAACGGCGGAGCGTGGAGACGGTGGAGAACTGGAGCAGTAGAGCACAGGGATGGGAACACAGGAGCAACTGGTAAGTAGACAAAAAGGTAAGTGTGTCAGGTAAGTCAACATGAAATATTTGAGACCAGACAGTGAGTGAGTGAACTGGAGGAGTGCAGGGATATGGAGCTGTTGCTGAATGCTGACAGGTGGCGGTGATTAGAAATCAGGGGATTGGGATCTGGTGAGTGTCGTTAGTGGAGACTGCAGTGATTCTCTGACAGTACCCCCTCCTCCAGGGGCGGCTCCTGACGCCCTATTACGGCGATGGGGTCGGCCACAGCCTCTGGGTGCGGGACGGTCAGGGTGGTTTTGGTGAAACTCGGCCAGGAGAGAGGGATCCAGCACATCGTCCCGAGCCACCCAGGATCTTTCCTCCAGCCCGTACCCCTCCTAGTCAATAAGATATTCCAGGCGACCACCCCGTCGCCGAGTGTCCAAGATGTCCTACACCCTGTAGACTAGGGGCTCCTCGATGATCTCGGGAGGAGGAGGTACTGCAGGCTCGTCGGGTTCTGTGACAGATGGAGAGACAGGCTTGAGGAGTGAGACATGGAATGCTGGATGGATACGATACTGTGCAGGGAGTTGGAGACAGGTGACCTCAATTATCTGCCTCTTGATGGTAAAGGGACTGATATAGCAGGGACTCAGCTTCCGGCAGGGCAGGCGGAGACGCAGATCCCGGGTGGAGAGCCAGACCTTATCTCTAGGACGATAGACGGGGGTGGAAGACCGACGGGCATCTGCATAGGTCTTGTATCTCCGCACTGCCTGCTGGAGTTGGACATGAGCTGAGTCCCAAACTCTCTCGCTCGTCTGGAACCAGTGGTCGACAGCTGGAACGTCAGAGGGTTCCTCTGTCCAGGGAAACAGAGGGGGCTGGTAGCCGAGTATGCACTGGAAGGGGGTGAGGTCGGTGGTGGTTTGCTTGAGGGAATTTTGTGCATACTCGGCCCACGGGAGGAAGCGGTTCCAGCTGTGCTGGTTGTCATGGCAGTAGGCCCGGAGATATCTCCCAATTTCCTGAATCTTCCACTCAGTCTGGCCATTAGTCTGGGGGTGATACCCCGAGGAGAGGCTGACGTCGAGGAGTTTGAAGAAAGCCTTCCAGACACGGGAGACAAACTGTGGCCCACGGTCGGAGACAACATTTTCCGGGATGCCGAAGGTGCAGAAGAGATTATGGAAGAGGGCCCCTGCTGTTTCGAGGGCTGTGGGTAACCCTCGGAGGGGAATTAACTTGCAGGCTTTGGAGAATCTGTCAACTGCAAGGAGTATGCAGGTATAACCCTCTGACTTGGGGAGATCTGTGACAAAGTCGACTTCAACGTGGGACCAGGGGCGACGTGGAATGGGTAATGGGACTAATTTTCCGGCGGGTAAGTGATGTGGAGTTTGAGATGGCGCAGACTGAGCATCCTCGAACATACTGGGAGACGTCCCGGGCCATACTGGGCCACCAGTACCAAGCTTGGAGGAGCAAGAGAGTACGCTGGCTGCCTAGGTGTCCAGAGCCCGGGGAAGCATGCAGGGAGCCCAGAAGGGACGTCCTTAAGGAGGTGGGCACATAGGTCTTGCCCTCTGGGCCTCCCAGCGGAGCGGGTTTGGCGAAGGAGGTGCTGCGAATCTGTTCATCCAGGGCCCACCGGACGGGGCTCACAAGGACGGCTGGAGGGAGTATGGGTTCAGGTGTGGAGGGTTCGTTGGGGGCATGGATACGTGAGAGGGAATCTGCCTTGACATTCTTATCTCCGGGTCAATACGTGATGGAAAACTGGAACCAGGTGAAGAAAAAGGGCCCAGCGAGCCTGCCGGGGGTTTAGCCTCGTCACACTTTGGAGATATTCCAGGTTTTTGTGATCTGGGATTACTGTAAAGGGGTCTTGAGCTCCCTCCAGCCAGTGCCTCCATTCCTCCAGTGCCAGTTTAATGGCGAGCAGCTCTCGATTTCCAATATCATAGTTCCGCTCCGCTGGGGAAAGCTTCCTGGAGAAGTAAGCGCAAGGGTGGAATCGGAGAGGCTCTCCGTGGTATTGAGACAGCACTGCTCCCACGCCGGTGGTGGAGGCGTCCACTTTTACTATGAATGGGAGTTGGGGTTTGGGATGTGAGAGAATGGGAGCAGTGCAGAAGGCCTCCTGGAGCTTCTTGTAGGCGGCTCGAGCTTCGGAGTTCCAGGACAGAGACTTGGGTTTCTGACGGAGCGTGGAAGTGAGGGGGGCTGAGAGGAGACTGAAGTTCAGAATGAACCTCCGGTAGAAATTTGCGAAGCTGAGGAATCGTTGAAGTTCCTTTACTGACTGAGGCTGGGGCCAGTCTCAGATGGCTTGGACCTTCCCCTGGTTCATCTGGATCCCATCCGCACTGAGGATGTAGCCGAGGAACTGGACCGTGGGGTGGTGGAACTCACACTTCTCGAGCTTCAGGTAGAGGTGGTGTTTCCTAAGTTGACGTAGGACCTGCATCACGTGATAGCGATGTTCGGCCAGGTCCCGGGAGTAGATCAGGATATCGTCTATGTACATGACAAACCGGTGGAGGAACTCCCGGAACACCTCGTTCATAAACCCCTGGAAGACGGACGGGGAGTTGGAAAGGCTATACGGCATAATCCGATATTCATAGTGGCCTGAGGGGGTAATGAACGCCGTCTTACACTCGTCACCTTCCCAGATAAGAACGAGGTTATAGGCGCTCCGCAGGTCCAGCTTCCAGAAGATGTAGGCCCCACGGAGTTCCTCGAAGGCGGACGGGACCAGGGGAAGAGGATAAGGGAGCTTGACAGTGTGATCATTGAGGGTCCGGTAGTCGATGCAGGGCCGCAAGCCTCCATCCTTCTTGCCCATGAAGAAGATGCTCGAGGCTGCCGGAGAGGTTGAAGGACGAATGAACTGTTGTTGGAGAGCCTCCTTGATGTAATCCTCAATCGCCTTGCACTCCGGGATGGACAGGGGGTATACTCGACCCTTGGGGAGTATAGCTCCAGGCAGCAGGTCAATGGCACAATCCCATGGCCGGTGCGGTGGTAACTTCGTGGCTGCCTGTTTGCTGAATACATCCTGGAGTCAGATGGGATCGACGGAACCTCACGAGGTTCGGGGCTCTCCACTAGGGTGGAATGAACTTGGAGCGTCGGGTTACTAACCATGGGTACAGGGATGTCGGAGAGACAGTTTTGGATGCAGGTTTTACTCCATCGGAGGATCTCGCTGGTATCCCATCTGACTTCAGGAGAATGTTGAGATAGACAGGGGCGTCCCAGGATGATATCGACGGTGGGTCCCTCCAGTACCAGAAAGAAAATTCTCTCCTGATGAAGACAGCCTACTTGTAGAGTGATCGGCGGAGACCGGAACTTGATGTGCCCACGCCCGAGTGGTTTTCCCTGTATCGTCTCGATCTTCAGCTCGGACTGTCTCTGGCAGGGTAAATCAATCTGTTTTAGGAGGGCTTGTGAGATGAAATTGCCTGAGGATCCCAAGTCCACGAGGGCGTGTACTGAAATGAAATGTGGGGTGAGCAGTTGTACCGTTAACAGTGGTAGGTTAGAGATAGCAGGCTCCAATTGGAGGGTACTCACCGCTGGGCGTGGGGGACGAGAGGGGCACACCCGAATGAAGTGCCCCGGAACTCCGCAGTAGAGGCACAGCCCCGTGGCGAGACATTGAGCACGCTCAGTGCGTGAGAAGCGATGAGTATCCATTTGCATAGGTTCTGGTACCGGAGGACAGGCAGCTGGTGAGGACGGAGAATGAGCGGTTATGTCTGGCTGACAAGCCGTGAGGCGTTGGGAGATCTTAACGGCTTTCTGCATAAAGCTCTCCAGACCGACATGGTCATCATAGATCACCATCTGGGCTCGGATCCGTGGATCCAAGCCCTGGCGGTACGCAGTGAGTAGTGCTGCCTCGTTCCATCCACACGAGGCCGCCAGAGTATGGAACAGCAGGGTATAGTCGCTGGCCGAAGGATCTCCCTGACGGAGGCGGATGAGTTGGTCGGCCATGGAGAGCGAGCCGGTGGACAGGCCGAAGACCTCCTTAAAATGGGAAGATAAAGCGTCAAAAGAGTTAATTATGGTGGTCTATGAGTTCCAGATGGCTCGTGCCCAGAGCAATGCCCGTTCGGTTAGCAGAGAGAGAGAGATCAGGAAGCCAACTTTAGCCCGTTCTCTGGAAAATCTTTGGGATTGCATTTCAATGTAGAGTGAAACCTGGAGTAAAAAACCGCTACATTCAACCGCCTCACCCGAATAGTTTGCAGGGATGGCCATGGGACTGGCTGAGGCAGACTGAGGGTGTGTGACCCGAGAGAGAGCTGTTCGAAGAGCGCTGACCAGCTCTTCGAGGGCATCCGCAGCGGCGGGGTTCGGGAACTCCATCTCCGGTCGTCGGTTTGGTCTGGTCTTCTGTCAGCAGATAGACACATGACACAGAGGTAAGTGTAATAGAATCAACAGGTTTATTGAGTAACAGCAGGGGGGAATGAGATGAGCAGAATGTCCAGGTAAGCAGATGGGGAATGGGAATGTCTCTTAAGGCTTATCTGAGAGTGAATGTCCTTTATTCCTTTTCCAGGGGATCCGGAGGTAATGGCGGAGCGTGGAGACGGTGGAGAACTGGAGCAGTAGAGCACAGGGATGGGAACACAGGAGCAACTGGTAAGTAGACAAAAAGGTAAGTGGATCAGGTAAGTCAACATGAAATGTTTGAGACCAGACAGTAAGTGAACGGGAGGAGTGCAGGAATATAGAGCTGTTAATGAGTGCTGACAGGTGGCGGTGATTATAAATCAGGGGATTGGGATCTGGTGAGTGTCGTTAGTGGCGACTGCGGTGACTGTGGTGATTCTCTGACAAGGAGGAATCAGAATTTGTTTGTTATCTTTTCAAGGAGTTCAGAAAAGTCTTTTTGGATCTACTGCTGCATTCAGTGCCTCCATTTTACTTTGAACTGTTATCCTAATTGTAATCTAAATTATATTTAATTAACAGGACTTTTGCTTAAAAAAAAAATAGATATTGATGATTGTGAAATGAACATTTCAGAATTTACCAAACGGCAAGAATTTATTTGGGGAGGTCTTTTTCAAAAACCTAATTTTGGTGTTATTTGGGATCATTAACAATTGTATCAACAGCTTGCTGGTTTATACTGGTGGAAGACGGTAACTCAGGGGAGAAGAATTGTTGAATAAAGTCATTATTTGTGTTTCTTTGCACCCAAAAAGTATTCCTGTAGCTTCGCAAAACTTGAGCCACTGATATCACATGGACTGTTTTACTGATGTCCTTATTACGTTTCTGGACCTGGGAACATTACTGTTGTGTTTCTGTCTATGTAGGGTCAGAGAGCTCTCAGATTTCATCAAAAATATCTTAATTTAATTTAGGCCTGTAAGATAGGAAGAACATTTTAAGGAAAATATAATATTTTCATAATGATTTCTTTCTTCTCAAACCTTGTGTGTGGTGTAAAAACACCCCTGGCCAAATGCCCCCAGAGGGCATCACTTCCCACTTTGATAATTACTGTAGTTACCATGTTCTGAACATCACATCCTTTCTTTTTCCCCTCAAATGTAATTTATCTAGGTGGTTGAATAAAAATATTTGGACTTTATACCTAAAAATTACCTCAACTTAGCACCAGCAAGCTTGTTATCTAGACAGTTAGCATCAGATAACAATATTTACTTATTTTCAGTATGGTTATGAATAAACATTCATATCTGTCTACTCTGCTAGTTGATCCAAACAATATAAAAAATTATACCATTGTTAAACTATAAAAACAGACGTCACAAAGGGCTAAATGCATAGCATTTTAATAAAACTGCTAACATTACAGCAGCGGGGAATATGAACGTGCGTGAGTTATTTTATTTAATGTGTTATTTTAATATTCCGTTTTTTGACCTAAAACATAGAGACACTGATGTTGATGTGTCAGCATTCAAGCATTTCAGTTGGCTTAAATAGGTCACACTTTACAGCAGATTTAGTTCACAAAAAACTGACAGTTTTGACCTAAATATGATTTTCAGTTACAATAAGTAATCCTAAAATTTGGCATTAATAACTTACTTTTCGCAGCATCAGTCGTGCGCACTCACAAGATCTCCCGGTTCTTACTTGTGATTGTTCATTGGAGACTCGCTCGATCATTTGAATCAGTGAGTTGTCGAATCGAGAACAGCTGCAGTTGGACCATTCCAATTCATGAATGAATCATTTGGTGCGATTTGCGAACCGATTTAACAGGTTCATAGAAAAGAATCAGTTTGTTCATGAATCAGACACTGCTTCTGTGTCTCGGAGCATGTGATATATTATAAGGAGTAACGATATGTTTTATGAAATGTAGTGACATAAAAAGTATGATCTTATGCTTTGGAATGTAGTGAAGTAAAAGTAAAAGTTACTCAAAATAAAACTACTCCAGTAAAGTTCAGATACTTGAAAAATGTACTTAAGTACAGTAACGAAGTAAAACTACTTCGTTACTGCCCACCACTGGCACCTTTAATGTGTAACATTGACAAAAGTATTCTGGTTGTGGTTTGGAAAGTGAGAAATGCACTGGTAAAACTTTAGTGACAGTTTTCTGACTTTTCCACAGGAGGAAAGAAGGGTGGGCCAGACCAAGTCTCCCCACTCTGATGGAAACAGCCAATCACAGCATGGAAATGGATAAGCGCCAAATTGCAAACTCCTCCTCACTGGAAAGGAATAAAGGTACCCTTCCAAAAGACGCTCCTGGTTTTGAGTCTCAGCACTCTAAGGGGAGAGACAGAAACAGATCACCAATGTTCTGAGTCTCTGGCCTGCATGGTAGGAGACAAGAGCAGATACACATGTTCTGAGTCTCCTGTCCAGAGAGACAGTAACAGATAGAAGGGTCTGAGCCTCAGTCCTGTAAGGGGAAAGACAATAGCAGATACACTTGTTCTAAGTCTCCAGCCTGCATGGTAGGAGACAATAGCAGATACACAACTGTTCCCTTTCAGTCGGTCACTCCGAGTCATGTCGGTGACCGACGAATTGGGATCTCGTCTGAGAGCCCTATCATCTTTGAGTGTAAACTAAATGAACCAATGCACATTGGCATGCGATAATCGCATCCAGCTGCTGCTCGTCACAGTATGAGCATAAGTAGGCAGCAGGTGCAATGCATATTCAGCTTTTCGCTTCGGAGTAGAGCAGTTCTATTGTTCTGCTCTGCCTGTCATCTGAAGAGGATTCTGAATGAGTCTACAAGCGCTCTGAGGAGAGGCTTCTTCAACTGGTGTTGGTGTGACGGTGCAGCAGTGGTGGTTCCCCTGTGCGCTTCAGCTCTAAAAGAGCTAATTTCCCTAAAAGAGCACACACGGGTGCATCTTTGTAAAGACGATGGTGCGTCTTTCTAAAGATGCCTTTTCACCCGTGCGTTTCTGGATGCAGTCGTTAACTGGCACCGTATGACAGTCATGATCGTAGCCTCACGTGTTTGGGCATTAAGCACGCTGAGGTTTTGCTTTCGTGGATGAGTCATGCACTCACTGTGGGAGGATGACCATCTCAGCGTTGCGGTCGAGACTCCAGTACCTCAGGAGAGGTGGAGTCCCCTTATCTATGTCCTGATCTAGCTCTTCTTCTTCTTCTTTCTTCCTCAGAAGAGGGCTACTTTGGCGAATAGACAGGGTGACCTGAGGTTTACAGTGTGGGCAAACCCGCTGAGTAAATCTCTGTGGGCCCCCCATTCCTCCAGCACACTGCAAACTGTGGAGCTTCCGGGTGAACGTGCCGGTCCTTCTCATGGGGGACCAGCCATTTCATTCGGTGCTCCTCCAGATGACTAGATGTCGATTGCGGCATCGGAGGGCGAGATGGAGTCTGGGGATGATGACTGCGTTGCCCCCTTCGGGGAGAGTAGCATTGCCCGAGCCTGACCCAGAATTGACGGCTATGCTTTCCCAGGCTGCCGAGGTGGTCAGGCTCAAATGGAAACAACCACCATGTCCCGAACCGTCGAGGTTAGATGATTGGTATTTTGCGGCAGCCAGGGGTGGTTCTCAGCCCCCCGTGCCAGTGCCATTCTTCCCGGAAGTGCATGAGGAGGTGACTAGGTCATGGACGGCACCTTTTTCTGCCCAAAACCGATCTGGTGCCTCCTCCTCTCTCACTACCCTTGATGGAGGGGTGGCCAGGGGGTATGCGGCTCTCCCCTTGGTGGAGCACACTGTTGCGATGCAATTGTGTCCAAGAAGCACTTCGACCTGGAAGGGTAAACCACGTCTCCCATCCAAGGTCTGCAAGTTCACGTCCGTTCTTACAGCCAAGGCTTACAGAGCCGCTGGACAGGCTGCCTCCGCCCTGCACGCCATGGCACTCCCGTAGGTATACCAGGCCAAGGCACTAAAAGAGTGCCACGAGGGTAGTTCTGACCCAGGGCTGATGCAGGAGCTGGGCCTGGGTTAGATGATGGCCACATTGGTGGTCCAGGAATGCCATTTCTGGCTGAACCTAGCGGATATGCGGGAGACTGACAAATATCGTTTTCTCGACTACCCTATCTCTCAGGCTGGCCTATTCGGCGATGCAGTTTTTTTTTTTTTTTTTTTTTTTAAAGAGCAGTTTCCACTAGCAGTTTCTGAAGTTTCCGCTATGCCTGGCCAGCCTCATCCCCCTCTACTAAAACCAGCGGGCAGCAGGGCCCGGTTCAAGGATGCGATGCCTTCTACCACACCTCCTGCCCAACCGTAGAGCCAGGTAGGTGTTGCACCGCACACCCAGACCCCACTTTGGGACGCTATGGCTTCCAAGTCGGGTCCCTGACCTCCACCATGCTGCCCCACCGTGGGTGCATCTGTGTTTCCTCTGGTCCCGCTTGTACGGTTTCTGGGAGCCTGGATAGCGCTTCCCAATCCATCTCGCTGGCTCATTCGGACCATCAGACTCGGCCATGCGGTTCAGTTCGCCCGGCATCCCCCCAAGTTCAGGGGCATCCAGTTCAGTGCTGACCAGGGATGCTCCTGTCTTATGGGCAGAAATCGCAGTCCTGCTAGCGAAGGACGCCCTAGAGCAGGTCTCTCCAGCCGATATGAGGTCGGGGTATTACAGCCCTTACTTCATTGTACCCAAGAAAGGCGGTGGGTTACGACCAATCTTGGACCTGCGGGTTTTGTACCGGGCCCTTCACAAACTAGTGTCAAAATGTTGACCCAGAAACGCATTTTCAGATGCATCCATCCCCGAGATTGGTTTGCAGTGATCGACCTGAAGGACACGTACTTTCATGTCTCGATTCTCCCTCGGCACAGGCTGTTTCCCCGCTTTGCGTTCGAGGAATGGGCATATTAGTACAAGGTCCTTCCCTTTGGGCTGTCCCTGTGGCCACGTGTCTTTACAAAGGTTGTGGAGGCGCCCCTTGTTCCCATGAGAGAACATTTCGATGATTGGCTCATTTTGGCTCAGTCCCGGGAGCAGATGTACGAGCACAGGGACATGGTGCTCAGTCACCTCAGCCAGGTGGGACTTTGGGTCAACTGGGAAAAGGGCAAACTCTCTCCAGTGCAGAAAATCTCTTTTCTTGGTATGGAGTTGGACTCAACCTGACGGCATGCCTCACAGAGGAACGTGTTCAGTCAATGATGAACAGCTTGAATTCTCTTAAGTGCAGGACAGCGGCCCCACTGAAACTGTTTCAGAGGCTCCTGGGGTATATGGCATCCGCAGCCACAGTAACGCCACTCGGATTGCTTCATATGAGGCCGCTTCAGCATTGGCTTAACGGCCAAGTTCCGAGATGGGCATGGCAATGCGACACGCACCGAGTGACGATCACTCCGGCCTGTCGCCAAGCTTTCAGCTCGTGGTCGGACCCTGCATTTCTTCGGGCAGGAGTTCCCCTAGTGCAGGTGTCCAGGCATGCTGTTGTGTTCACGGATGCCTCCACTATGGGTTGGGGTGCCACGTACAATGGGCATGCAGTTTTGAAGTTGTGGATGGGCCCCCATCTGCATTGGCACATCAATTGCCTCGAATTGCTGACAGTACATCTTGTGCTGGGCCGCTTCAAAATGCTGCTACGAGGCAAGCACGTACTGATCCGTACGGACAAGACTGCGACCGTTGCGTACGGTCCACCAGGGTGGTCTAAGCTGCCATCGTATGTCGCAACTCGCCTGCCATCTCCTCCTATGGAGTCAGAAGTATCTGAGGTTGCTTCGTGCCATTTATATTCCGGGCCTGCTCAATCGTGTAGAGCTGTGCTTTCCTTCCAGGAGGGGTTGGGGCGAAGGCTGTCTCCCTCCACCCTAAAAGTGTATGTTGTTGCGATTGCCGCACACCATGATCCTACTGATGGTGAGTCTCTGGGGAAGCACGCCTTGATCATCAGGTTCCTGAGGGGTGCGAGGAGACTGAATCCTCCTCGCCCGAACCCCTTACCCTCTTGGGATCTCCCTCTGGTGCTTACTGCATTGCAGAGGGCTCCTTTTAAGCCGTTGTAGTCTGCGGAGCTGAAAACTCTGTCAATGAAGACAGTGTTCTTAATTGTGCTGGCTTCCATCAAGAGGGTAGGGGACCTGCATGCATTTTCAGTCAACGAATCTTGCCTGGAATTCGGGCCAGCCGACTCTCACATTATCCTGAGACCCCGGCCCGGATATGTGCCCAAGGATCCCACCACGCCTTTCAGGGATCAGGTGGTGAACCTGCAAGCGCTGCCTTCGGAGGAGGCAGACCCAGCCCTAGCTTTGCTTTGTCCCGTTCGCGCTTTGCGCATATATGTGGACCGTACACAGAGCTTTAGGACCTCAGAGCAGCTCTTCGTCTGTTACGGAGGCCATCAGAAGGGAAAGGCTGTCTCCAAGCAGAAGTTGGTCCACTGGATAGTGTATGCCATCGTCTTGGCATATGAGACCCAAGGCGTGCCTTGCCCCCTCGGGTTGACACCACACTCGACAAGGAGTGTTGCTTCCTCCTGGGCATTGGCACAAGGCGCCCCGCTGACAGATATATGTTGAGTTACGGGGTGGGCGACACCAAACAAGTTTGCTAGGTTTTATAGCCTTCGTGTAGACCCAGTGGCCATTCCCCTCTACGGACCGGATATGTGCGCTTATTCTGCTCTTCAGTTCAGTTCCCCACAAGGCGAACCCTGTGGAGTTCCTCCGTCACCCTCGGCAGCGGGACGTGGTGGAGTGTCTGGCACCAGGCTTAACACTCGTAAAGTGGTTAGCCCCTGTGCTAGGCTAGTTGCCATATGTTGTGACCCCCACGGTGATCCCATGTGTGTATTCTTCCACGGTATGGTTCCCCTTTCGGTGAGCCCGTGTCTTTCCCTTTGCAGATTCCGCTCTGCCGGAGCCACCTCAGAGACATTCCATATGTTGTACTGCCCTTGACGCCCAGTCCATATTTGTAATCTCCACATGATACCTCCCTGCGGGCAGGATGTGGATTCCACAGCGTCCCTGGAAAGGGCACGCTTTCCCAGTGTTATCCAATAGTCTTACTGTGTGGGTAAAGTTGAACAACAGTAATAGACTCTCTCTCCGTATAAGCCCTGTCCTATCTTCCGCCCCAGTCCACCCCTATCTTCCCACCGCTGCCTACTTATTCTCGTACTGTGACGAGCAGCAGCTGGATGCAATTATTGCATGCCAATGTGCATTGGCTCGTTTAGTTTACACTCAAAGATGATTGGGCTCTCAGGCGAGATCCCAATTCGTCGGTCACCGACGTGACGCCCCTGTTCCCTCAGGGCAGCAACCACATTGCATGAGTGTGGGTGTGTACCAAGGTGCAATGCTTTTCACTTTCAACTTTTTTAATCAAAGAGTGGGAGGCAATATCAAGAGTGCTAGGGTTAGGTTATGTTATTGCTACTGTTTAGTGAATTTAAGAAAATCAGCTTGTAGCCATATCTGCTTGTCTGTTTTGAAGACGAAAAATATCTGTATACTTTTGCAAACTTCTCAATTTAGTGTAGAGTAGCAGCTTGGAAGTGACTGCTTGTTAATATGTAACCTTTTAATAGGCCATGTTTTAGTTATTATTTCACACACACACACACACACACACACACACACACACACGTATATAAAGTGTGTGTGTGTGTGTGTGTGTGTGTGTGTGTATAGGGGAATACACCTGTCAGGTGCTTTCTTCACTTTATTTACTTCTTGTAGCCAACTCAAGTCACAGAAGTCGGTTAGAGACAATTTAAATCAATATATTGTTTTCTGTGAACGAGTGAACAGAATGATTTTCACATCATTTTGAACCAAAAACTCTAGGCTACAAGATCCAGTTCTCAAAAGTCTTGTGAACAAATGGTCTATATGTGTTTTATGGCCTTATTTCAGTGACTTTTTATGTGATTTTAGTTTTTCACTAACCACGCATAAATGTTACTTTCTCGAAAACACAAACATGTACATACCTTTACATACTACTCACATATTATTGTAGCTCAGTTTGTGCTGAATACAGTGTTTTCAGACTTTAGCCATTTATATGTTTATAAGCAACTGAAAAAAGCCCAAATGTCAAGGCATATCAAAACTTCTCCAGGCCCCCAAAACACCCTCAGACCCCAGAGGGTTAATAAGCTATTTATTTTCAAACTTAAACATTTTCACATTTTAATCTGGGCTACAACATGCTCTAGATATTGATTAAAAATGTTCTGATTCTTTATAGGCCTACAATTAAAACTACTTCTAAAGCATTTATTAATCTTAGTTTATGTTAATTTCTAAGTTCATGTTTAATAACACATTATTAAAATCACTCAGCTCAATACTCAATACTCAGCTCTCTATTTCTTTGCGGCCTGACGAAACATACCAATTCACAAAACTAATGTAATGCACAGTTGATATAAAAACTGGATGAGTAGTAATTTCCTACTATTAAATCCTGACAGAGGTTTAAATTATTGTACCAAAAACCTCTGTTCCCAATGACACTCTTGATGACTTCTCTGTCAAGTCTTTATCATCAGTTACGAATCTGGGTGTGTTATTTGAGAGCAATCTTTCATTTGAAAGCCACATTTCTGGCATTTGTAAAACCACATTTTTCCATCTTAAAAAATATCTAAATTATGACATATGCTCACAATGTCAGATGCCTAAATGATCTCAAGGCTGGATTATTTTAATGCTTTATTGGGTGGTTGCCCTGCAGGCTTAATACACATACTCCATCTGGTCCAAAACGTAGCAGCTAGAGTTCTTACTAGGAAGTATGACGATCTTAGCCCGGTACTGTCAGTACTGCACTGGCTCCCTGTTGAACGATTCTGGTACTTTGTACAAAGCTCCAAATTGTTTATCTCGTCAGTATTTGAGCAAGCTCTTATTGCATTATAATCCTTCATGAATATTGCTGTTTCAAAATTCTGGCCAGTTGATAATACCTAGAATATCAAAATCAACTGTGGGTGATAGATCCTTTTCCTATTTAGAGCTCAAACTTTGGAAGAGTCTTCCTTATGTTGTTCGGGTGGCAGACCCATCTCTTCAACCTAGCATACATATAACACACTATCACATTTCTATAATTCAAAACCATTTATTGTTAAGCTGAATACATTCAGTCAACCAGAACAGGGAAGATTTCCTATAACGCTCAATGTATATGTTACATTGTAGAAGAATGGGATCTGTCCTTATATTAATCTCTCTGTTTCATCCTTATTCTGAGGTTACAATATGCAGTCCATATCCAGATTAGATAGTGAACCTGCACCTAGTGATGACCACAACAGCCCTGAATATCAGCAGAGACCATGACAGCTAGACGAACCCTAGAAAGAGATCCCCTGTGAAGACCTTTTTGACGTGACAGCCATTGGCACAGATCCTCAGTGAAGACCACGAGAACCAAACAAGTCCTCTGCACAGTCCCTGTTTTCTTCGCCTGCTGGAAACTTTTTCAGGCTTCTGATTGGCCAACATGGCTTTGCGGTTGAGATTATATCGCCACCTGTTTGTTTGGCATGCTCTTGACAGGCTTCATAGCATGCATTTGTGTTTTCATGTGGACAGAGATTTTTTTTTTTTAAAACTGAAGAAGGAAAAACTCTGTTTATAAAAATACCCATGTACGTGTGGACATAGCCTTAGTCTGGCCCACCAAAGCATGTTTATGCATTTATTTCAGACCCAGACACTGTGATTTCTCTTTATGCATGAAGCCAGTTTCAGTTGCTACCTAGGTAAGTTTAAGATTAGTTTAAGCAAACTTTGTTTTTTCGGGCTCAAGAATGTGGATTAGTTTTTAGCTGTGTTCATTGCCATGGTTGCTTGTGCTACACAGCTAACCTGCTTCAGAGCAGGTTTTATTCTGTTTTAGAGATCGCAGACCAAAACCAGACCAAATCAGCTGTGACCTTCACTGTTAGTAGAGAAACACTGCACAGACAGGGAAAATCCACACACAAAAATCACTCTCTTACTAATGCATTCAAATAAATGTAATTATACTGTGCTACTTTATCTGTATCTGATTTAGAACAAGCAGAAATCTCTAATAAATATAACTACCCATATTGGTTAGAAGTTAGAACTGAATAGTTGATATTGAAACAAGGACTAGAATCTAATAAATAAAAACTAGTATTTAATTAATAAATACTAGTATCTAAAGACTAGTATCTTTTTAAATAACTAATACCTAAAGAATAAACACTAGTAAGTACCACTACCTAAAGGAATGGATATTAGCAGCTAAAAATAGCATGAAAATAGGTGTTTTATAGATTAAATGTTAAATTGGCTTGCCATACACTCTTGACAAGTGTTGTTAGACCACTGAGGCAGACTAGTAACTATGGGGTGTTATGGTGGTTAAAGTCCTAATACATAGGCCTATAGACATAATTTTAAGAACTCAGAAACACCAACACAATATGTAAACAACAGGCCTTGAGAGAGAGAGAGAATTCAAAAATTGTTTGTCAGCCAAGTATTTATGAATGAACATCTTACAGTTTTTCTCGATTGCTTAAATACATTCCTTGAAATGATGCCTCTTTTTTGCACAACTCTAAACACAAATCCATAACTTCTAACTCAATTCCCCAAACTTCCTATATTCAGGTCAGAATGAAGCTGTCCACTAAAAACAACTCAATCTTGCTGAAAAAACAATCTTTGCTCTCAGACATGACACACAAACCCTCAAAAACACACACACTACAACACAGTCTTACACACTGATGAGATAGATTCAAAACAATACTACAAAAACCGGTAATAAGTTATGTTGCTTGTGGAATAGAGTTTTGAAGTAACAGTTCACCAAATGTGACTCATGTGTCAAAGCAGGGGAATAGTGTTTATAGTTTAGGGAAATGGGTGTGCTTTTTAAAAAATGGCATTATGATTTTGAAATTTTAGTTCAAAAGCCTGGTTATAGTGTTTTAGCAATCCAGAAAAACTGTACTCAAACTTGCTGAAGCACCACTTACACACTAGATGGTGCTGTTGTAGCACAAGTTATCAGTCATGGAATCAAATTTCCAAGTCTTGTGCTTCTGTAAGAGTATATATACATGATCTAGTATGATGTCCTCGTTTAAGATTTAATTTCCGTCTTTATGAAAAGATATTGAAATTAAGCTTCTTGCACGAAAATAAAAGGCTCAAGTAGGACATTTTTATTTTAGGAAAAGGACTCACCTCAGCTTCACCCCATTAAGATTGAATCAACCTAAATCAAAATGTCAGCTTTAGTAATAACCAAAAGTTGATTTTGCTTTATTAGTCATATAAAAGAGAGTTTCAGAGAGGCGTGTAATCAGACAATCTTCTAATACTGAATGTTTGTTTTTACAATCACAAGCTCAGGGGTCATGGACAGTGTTCGGTACTGTGTCAACAAATGGATAAAAAGAGAGAGATGAGCTCTGATGTGTTTGGGTTGGTCTTAATGCCTCATTAGAGAAGCTTCTGTTTTCAAAGATGATTTGTCACAGCCTGTCCCAGAAATGTTCGTCCTGTACTCAGGTCCTGCACAACCACAGAGTTCCTTCTCCCTGGCTCTTTGAAGTGAAGCATCTTTTATATAAGGTCAGGGTGGAAGATAGTAAGACGGGTTATCGCAGATGACAGGAAACCTTCGTGAGAGAACTAAAATGAGAGTTAGAATAGAGAGTGAGTCCCGTGGTAGAGATGATCCTGGATATGAAGGAGCACCACAAAGTAGATGTGGCATATAATCAAAGTGAAGAATGTTTAATAAAGGTATTAACTCCATGCAACTGATCAAAAAAGAAACTTGTTAAAGGCAATGAAATGTCGAGATCTGGTGCCACTGTGGAGATTTCAGTTCACTTTTGTGTGAACTGTCCAATTAAAAACCTCGTTGCTCATCTGTGTTATTTTTAAATAGTCATTGTCAGTGTTGTTTATAGTTTGAATCTTTTGTAATGACAATCTTTTAATATTGCATGAAATTCTCTGATAAATTAGTATTCTTTCTCTGTTCTTTCTTTAAAAAAATCATTATTTAGTGGTATAGGGATCTTCTACAAATGAAATCAAAAGGGTCAGCAAATTTTCAAAGGACTTAAACATTCTTTATTTTCAACTATACATGCCCTTTTTAATTTATTTATTTATTTTGGCCAGTTTGCTCACATGGAAAAAGTACACATTAGCATACTTTTTAAAAGAGTACTTTTTACAGCAATAATTTACTTTGAAAGAACATACTTAAGTATAAAATGTCATGTTTCCAGTCACTCAATTGCATGTTATTTACAACTAAATTAAGATGTATTATAGTTAAAATTTATATTAAATGCAATCAGCTGAACTTAACACTGCTTTCTGACCCACTTAAGTCAAACGTAAGTACATCTTTATATGCAATTTCATAATTACTTCTATTGTCTATGATATATGGTAAAAGTGTACTGTCAAATATACTGATAAGAATTTACGGTAAACTAATATATTTTATGGAATTTCTATTGAAACTTGAATGTGATGTATTTAAAATTAAAATTTGTAATGATTAATTTGCAAATATAAAAACTTTAAATGTAATACTGAATAACACACTACTCAAGTACTTTATATGTTAGTCAACACATCAAAATATATTACAATTGTAAGTATAATTCTTACATTTTTAAATTATTAAATATAACAATTTCAAATGTGCTTTAAAACTTTTAATTTGATATTACAAGGTGCACTTTAAAACAGTCATGAAAGTGCATGTAAGTGACTTTATTTCAGTAATATTATAAGTACACTTTTTTAAAATTTACTGTAAAGATTTGAAGTTTACAACAAGTGCACATTCAATACAATTAAGTGCATTTTTATTCACAAGTGTGATTAACTAATAGACAACAATAGTTGTTTATAATATGACAAAAACAGATTTTTTTTTTTCTGGACTAATGGTTTTTAAATTAGTAATTTTAGTAATTAAATTACTTTTTAGGTAATTTTATAGTTAAAAGTGTTATTCATTTTTAAACCCCTGTTTTGATATTAAAGAGAAATGTAATTTAGCAAATAAAGAAAAAAAATTGGGGGGCTTTTTAAGGAGCAATGAGAGAGGCGTAGGCATAATTGCAGCAGTTAGCAAAAAATTCTTTATTTTTTATTTAACTTTTTTATTTTTTATTTTTTAAATACAAATTAAAATAGTGTAGTTATGGCATATACCAGCAGGGGCTAATAGTGCAACACTAGCCAAACCCTGATCTGTCTGTCCTCATCCATGCCGTCAGATTAACGTCAACGGAAGAGGAAAGTTGTTTCAGAGGAAGAGTGAGTTATTACATTTTGATTATAGATTACAAAGGCAAACATTTTTTTTCTTTGGAATAACATGTACCAATGAATTGATCACAATAAGACCAGTAAAGTGCATTAAGAAAGTAAATAGGGTCAAGTTTGATATCATGTTGACTTTAAAGTCACTCCCTTAACCTGACATACTACAAATAATGGGTGTTAACATGTGTAATTGTGTTGGGGCGCCTCATGTCTGATCACAAAATATGAGTCAGGTTGTCACTTTTTTGTATTTTATTTGATTTTTTTAAAGGAAAAAAAAAAAAATGCAGAAAAAGCATGCATCACATCCTTAAGCCAAATGTAAATATAGTCCAACTCAAGCGATGAACTTGAGTTACCAAAGTAGTGTGTGGTACCTGTTTCGTTCTGTGCTCCTGACACAAGTGTATTACTTTAATCAGCAAAATTTGTATTCAAACTGAAATGTGTCTCAGCCGTAGGCTGTTTCATAGCAACACTAAATCTTTGATTTCTTATGAAAGCATCATCGTAGGGTAGATATGTGTAAATGCGAGTTTCTCTCCTGCATTGCTCCTGATGGCAACACCGATCTCAGTCAACTCAATGAGGAAACGTCAGTGAAATAGTGCACACACACTGCACATCTGGATCCCATCCGTGTGTTGGACACAGTCAGGGGTGAATACCTGAGTGGGCAGCTTCCTCTAGTCTTTTGGCTACAGCTCTAAATATGCACACTATCTATCAGAGAGCTAATGATTTCCACAAGCAATGAACCAAACTTGACAATCATATCAAAAGCCGTAGAGTTCACGTTGTACCAGGGGCTGATACAGGAGCGTTTTCTTTGAGGAGTCAAGTCAAAAATTGCCCTAATGCCCTGAAAACATAAGTACAGGCAATAGTAGTCTTGTGCAAATTGACATGCTGGTAAAAAGCCAGTGCAATCTGCCCTGAGTGGCCCAAATCCAAATGAAGTGGATATTGGTGCCAGAAAATGAAAAGATGTGCTTTATTTTTCAGAGCAATAATAAAGCACATGTGTTGTGAAATAATTTTTCTGGACTTTATTTAAAAGATGATGCATGGTATTTGACCTTAAACGTCATACAGTGAATTTATGATTTAAACAACATAAAAGAAAAAAAAAAATCAATTTGTTAATATCACTTAAAGGGATAGTTCACCCAAAAATAAACATTTCTGACATCATTTACGCACCCTCAAGTTGTTCCAAACCTGTATGAATTTCTTTTCGTTTTTTCATTCCAATTTACTTACACTGTACAGGGAAAACAATTTTCAAAATACCCCTTTTTATGTTCCAGAGAAGAAAGAAATTTATATAGGTCTGGAACGACATGAGCATGAGAAAATGATGACAGAATTTTCATTTTCGAGTGAACTATCCTTTGAATGCATTACTTTCTCATAAACTATAAAAAAATGTATAGCCGTTAATGTTTTTATAGCCTTAATGTAAATATTGTTTATTGTTAACTAATATTAACTTATACAAGCCTAAATCTTATACTTTATATGTAGAAATGAGCATCAAACAAGATTTTAAAATAATGCTATAAAACTACTGAATTAACAAATGTTAATGAATTGAACCGTACTGTTAATTGTTACTATATTGTTATTTATTACATATGATATTTTTATTCATAGAAAAGAAAAAAAGAAAATACAAACATCTGAAATGTACAGTGGTGTGGCGATTGCAGGACAGGTTTGAGAATGCACCGTTCTAATCTGAAAGTTTTCTGCAATTTCTGGGAGTATAATAGTGCTGGGTCGATACAGCGTTTCTGAAAATGAAATAGTCACTGATTTGTCAAATGTATCAGATTAGTGACATCAAATCTTTAAAAGATTTTCAAAGTTTTGTTTTTGAGACTACTGGACATTTATTTAAATTTGTTTTTTAACACTGGTGTGGTATAATATTTACACCCCTTGAACAGCATGCATATGAACTAAATAAACGCACTGATTGCTTTAAAGGTCAGTCAGGCTTCTCTTCCTGTGTAACTGGGTGACTAATAATAATCTGTGGAATGGATCAGCATCTGAGACCCGCATGACTGCATAACATGTATGTTGTTTAACAAGAATTGGATGACTCAATGGTCCAAAAACTGCTAAATAAAATAACTAAATGTGTTTGTGGGTGAAGATGTAAACTACTGCTCAAAAGTTTGGGGCTGGTATTAAGATCTGAGTAAGAGTTTTTAAGAATTAGGAGATAAGAGTTTTTATATTAGTATGTTAAAAGATGACTCTTGGGCATAAGACTGCATTTATTTAACCAAGAATACAGTAAAACAATATTGGAAAATAACATTACAAATTAAAATAACACTTTTCTATTTGAATATATTTAAAAATGTAATTTATTTCTGTGGTGACAAAGAATTTCCAACATAAATCATTGTAACATGCTGATCTGGAGCTCAAGAAAGATTTCTTATTATCAGTTGAAAACATCTGTGCTGTAGAAACTGTATTTTGTATTCTTTGAAGAATACAAAATTCAAAAGAGCAGCCTTTATTTGCTGAATTAAAGTATTAATTTCTTAAAATACTAAAAAAAAAAAAAAAAAAAAAACAATTTGAATTTTTTTTTTTTTTTGTCACAGATATTCCACTCAGTATTGTCCTTTTCTGAAGAGCACATCTATCATGAAGAATAAAACATCATTGTAAATGCAGTGTAAAATGCAAAGCCATTGGTAGCTTGTTGTCTGATAGTTGCCCATTTTCAATATATATGTTATTAATATATATATATATATATATTATTCATTTGCCTCAAAGATATTTTTGCACATTTTTATATAAAATGAGAACACCGTAAGTAAAATTTACTTTAAAGAACATCTGCATTTTTTCATTTTTACTTATAGAGATAATTCGTGGAAAATTTGCCATGCTAAGTGGACGATTTCTGCCAAGAGTTTACTTGGTAGAAAAACAAATACTATTAAAATGAATATCATGATTCCCACTATGACCATTAGATGGCAGCAGAGGATCATTTATTGTCTCATTTACCATTTCCACTCTGGAATATAGTTCTTTTCACATGTTTTGTTAATGGATTTATATTTAGACATTATAAAATCACTATTATAGCATTTAAAAATCTCTTTATTGTCAAAGTTCAGCATTGTTTTGTATTAAAGTATGAAGTAGCAAGAGTTTTCAACTCATCAGATCTGCTTGAATCATACAGATGGCCTATTTTGAATTCAAAACAGCAATTTTCAGCAAAAGGTGGCTAGTTTGTATCCTTGTTTACAATCTTATCAGTTTCTCTCAAATGTAAATCAAACGCCCATTCACAAACGTGTACTTTTTTTTTTTTTTTTTTTTTTTTTCCAGCAATAGAGATAATCAGAAATGAACTGATATTAATCACTTGGCCCTCTTAGGCAGGGGCGGAGCCACGATGTTTTCATAGGGGTGGCCAGGAAGGGGCCAGCAACCAGTGTGGGATGGCACAGAAATTTCATTATTTCAATATAAAAATGTATTTGACTATAAAGTACTGAACTGTTTTAGTGCCTAAAACACCCCCAAAATCTTGTTCTCCATCATTGCACAGGCCTACTCATGGATGAGACATGCAGATAGTTTGAAGTTTAGTCAAGCTTCATTGAATTTTATATGATCAATGAACGCTGAAAAAGTAATCAGTCAATGTTTAACATTCTATTAGTTGTCACAATGAATTCATTGCAACAGTTTTGTCAAACCTAAATCGAGCTCTGTACAAAGGAAAATAAAAAAAGTTATATTTCTCCCCTTCTGCAATAATGTGAAAAAGGGTGGAAGTCAACAGCACATAAATGCCAGAATGTAAAATGAGTTATTTTATGCATTTAAATATGGTTTCATTTTCGTCTCATTTTCGTACTTTACAAATTAACAAAAAAATAGCGCATATTTTTTAGTACAACTGCACTGTGCTCACATTTACTTGTGCATTTAATTACAAATAAAAAATTACATATCATCTTGCACCCTATTGTGGTCTTGAATTGCAGAATATTTCATGCATGCACAGTTTTGCAGCTTTAATCGCCATTTTGGTAATTTCATGACTTAACTGGCGATGCTCGTAGTTTCTTGTACTGCATACCCTGTTTTTGCGCCACTGAGCTCTGCTGACTGTTTGTCTCCGCTTTATTCCTTAGGAATGGTGGTTTGATTTGATGCTCTCGTTTTACAGCTATGTTGGCATGGCCTTGCTCCACAGTCACATCTCACTGTTTCTTTCCCACAATGCTTAGCCCAGCCCACTATTTCCACTGTTCTGACAATGACAAATACGTCTTAACAAGAAGAATGGAATGGACTCATACTTCAAATTTTTCACAAAATACCAATAGAATGATGGTAAATGGTCAACAGTGTTAATTTTGTCAATTAAATGATGAAAAATGTTCATTAAAGTTTTATTATTATTACACCATTATTTATTTATTTTTTATGTCACATGGACTATTTTAACAATGTCCTTACTACCTTTCTTGGCCTTGAACGTGTCAGTTGCATTGCTGTCTATGGAGGATCAGAAAGCTCTCAGATTTCATTAAAAATATCTTAATTTGTGTTCTGAAGATGAACAAAGGTCTTACAGGTTTGGAATGACATGAGGGTGAGTTATTAATGACAGAATTTTTATTTTTGGGGTGAACTATCCCTTTAAGGATATTTTAATAAAAAAAACAAAAACACCATATCTACACCAGGCACGATTGTTAAGTGTGATGTTTTATTAAGATTTTTATTATACATATATGAATTGTAAATATATTTGGCTGTTAGAGCTTACTATACAAAATAAATGTCATGCACTGGAATGCACTTTGTGGACCTATGTGAAAAAGTACACTTGAAAAGACTACTTTTTACAGACATAATATACTTGTGAAGAATATACTGAAGTTTGAACTGCCACTGTTTTTGGACACTTAATTGCATGCTAATTATAATGAAAAGTAAATGTATTATAGTTTAAATGTATATTACATGTGATTAGTTCAACTTAAGTGTGCTTTTTTTATATGTAATTTCATAATTACATCTATTGCCTTTAAAAAATGGTTAAAGTGTAATGCTGAATGTACTGACAAACAATAAAATATAGTTTTTTATACTATGTGATATTTATCTTGTACATGAGCAAAAAGGGTGGCTAACTGCACACTGATCCACTCAAGACTGGAAAAGTCTACAAAAACATTTTTTTTTTATTTTATAAATTGCATCGTGCATGTTGCATCGTGCATGCACCTGTAGTACAAGGACCTACAGTACAAGGACTTTTTTCCTGTTTGGAACGCTACAATTTTCTCCAGTTACATATTTATCTTGTACGCCATGTTTTTAAGTATATTGCAATTGCACATTTGTAATTATGAAGTTGCAGTTTAGTACATTCAAAATATATAAACTATATAACAAATAACACACAACAGTTAAAATTATAATCAAATATGTGCTTTAGTATGATAGTGAACATAGAAATAAGTGTATTCCTTTTACTAGATTGTTAAAACATAATAATTTAAAATATAACTTTAAACTAAAACTTTTAAAAATTTTAAGTTATTGCAAAATACACTTTTTAAAAATGTACTTACAGTACAGTAAGTGTTTAAAGAACCAGTTATACAAGTGTATTTGCTTTAGGTACACTTCCTGTAAGTGGCTTTTCATTTCATTAATATTATATTATCTGCAAGTTAAATTAAATTAATTAAATTAGTAAGTTTACTTCTTTAAAACATTCCATCCTGTTTGATAAAATTACAGAAATATGTATGATAATACAAAAATGAGTAACTTCATTTATATCATGTTTGTTCTTTAAATAATCACAATATTATTAAAAACAATGTTATAGAATAAGTACATTATATTTATAAGTTAATATATTGTATAATATATAATATTATAATGTCAGTCTATCTTAAAACGTGTTAAAAGTTAGAGATCTCAAAAGGTAATGCATAACAGGTGCACTGAAACACTAAGACTATTTCAATTACATTTTTATAATTTATTTTATTATTATTTATGCATATTTTAAATGCATGTGTGAAACTAGTTTCATGCCTTTTTTTTTTTTTTTTTTTTTGATGCCGAACAGCTTTTTTGTTCAGAGCTTGACTGACAGCAGTATTAGGGTTGTTGAAAGTTACAAAGGGATCCTGACCACACTATGGGGGTATTTTGGTATTTGCATTTATGAACATTAAAGGGCAATCAAGGATACGACAGGGTGGCTTGTAAAATCAGGAGTTATGTTGAGGTCAGCTGAGGATCATGTACATACTGTTCTACATGACCTCAATCAATCATCTTCAACTTGTGAGGTATTTAATGGGCCAAATGCAATCTATTTCCACGCTTTTTGCCATCAGACGCACACACAACACAACCATCAAACTGCTTTACAGATCAATATCACACCTGGAAATAATCTCAAATACTTGCTTCGTTTGGGTCACAATCAGAGAGTCCTGATAACGAATGCTAACAAATAAGAAATGCTTTCTAACAAAGAACGAATGCTTTCCCTGCCAGCATCAAAAAGATGCCTGATGGAGTCTCAAAAACTCAAAGGAACTAAGTTTAGGAATCATGTGTTTGAATGGACTACAAAGAACAAGATGATGTAATGAGAGCTAAAAATGAAAAACGTGAACTCCTGCTGCACCTGGTCACTTTCCAGTGACTGATAACCGAGAGTTGACTGATTTATTTACTCAGAGGAGTTGAAAACAAGACAACCAGGTGCAGCTACTAAAAAAATCATTTTCTTTTTCAGCTTTTTTTGTTTTGTTTTGTTCCTCAATAAAAAGCTAAACATCTTTAAAACAATATGTATTTATATAAATGATATGCAATATTATAGAAAATTTGGATTTTACCACATCTTGACCATAATATTTTTTTACTTCAAATAAAGTAAACTATTTAAAATATTTAAAATCTAGTTTTCAAGGCAACACATATCATTTTCATTTTGCTTAACTTGGGGCCCGTTTCAATAAGGAGGTGCAACCAACTCTGAGTATAAACTTGAACTCTGAGTTGACTTACCGTGAGATGGGAAACTCTGAGTTTTCATTTCAGAACGGCTGAATTGTGTTAGTTTATTCAACTCTGAGTATGTTGACTCTGAGTTTAGCGCGTGCACCACGACTATGAAAAGTCATGATCAGTGGAGCGCCGAAATTACGATTCACCATGGCAACAGCACCCGAGAAAAAGACGTCCACATACTTCCGTCAATGTTTAATTCTTAATAACTGGTAATAGGCTAACTTAATAACTGTCATAATATCAGAGGTGAAAACTGTAAATTATTGAATTAATATTAATTTTAACGGTATCCCATGGCAAAAAAAAAAAAAAAAAAAAAAAAGGAAAAAGAGAAAAAAGAAACAAGAAACAAGAATGTGACAGAAGCTAAAAATGCAGTACCTATTAAAAAAAACACAATTCAATCAAGGTAGCCTAAAGCTTTAAGCATGAAAGGTTCATGGGGGTGGGCTAAATGACTTTACAAACATTTGACATTAAATATCATTCAGTGTCTATTTCAATGCGCTTGAGCTTTTTCCACATAGTCTAACACTCTTTTCACATAATTAAATATTCTCTAATCCAACCTGTTACATTTCTTAATTAGAGTAACAAAATTAACCACTGACTTGTTGACAGCAAGAAGGCAGAGGCTCGCAAAATGGGGGGAGAACACTTCTTAAATAGTTCTTTGGCAGGGTGTATGGTTCCATGAAGAACCTTTAATATCCAAAGAATCTTTCCATTGCACAAAAGGTTCTTTAGACTATTTAATGGTTCTTCACACTCATCATGTTGTAAATATTTTTGTTTCTGGAAAGTGAGCTCAAGTGAGCTAAATTGTCCTGTCTGGTCCAGAACTCATTCCAGACTCATTTTCTATTAGTTGCATTCAATTATAGTTTAATAAAAAGTATTAATTTTGAGTTATAGAAATAGTGTTGTGGTGTTTATTAATTAAAAAAAACCCAGTAGATCCTTTTATATCTATTATCTATTTTAATGCTGTTTTGCATGACTCAAAAAATTATTAGGCTTTTTATTTAAGTTTAGTATAAAAAATACTGCAATCATGTTTTAAAATGAAATAAAAAGGCTGAGTGATACAAAATCTTAAAATATAAAAGTGTCCATTTTGGACTTTAATGGGCGAGCGCGCTGAATACTGGAGTCTCATTCAAACGCTGCAGCGGAGGGAGTTGCCATGGAAACGGGGCGACAACACCAACTGACAAACCGTAAATCTCTGTCTCTCGCTGCTGTTTTCACTGCTTTCAGGTGAGTTTAGTCCCTAAAATCACACAAATATCACATACAACTGTTCCAGACACTTTCTTACATGTAACTGACACGTTTCTGTTGAATATTTACTTCACAGAAAACTTTGAAAGAGTCCGTTAGCATCTCAACTGTTTTCAGGCGAGGTAAGCTAACTCTATAGTTTGAGCTCTTGTTTATGAGAGTTTGGACTTTTAATCACATCTTTATGTGTAGATGAGAGGTTTTGATAGCTTTGTAAAGGGTTTGCTGTCAGTTTGTCAATGGTTTATTGAAAGTTGTCTAATTTATTTAGCCTAAAATATGTGCTGTACTGTTAATCGGTGATGTCACTTACAAGTAGTTTGAATTAACTGAATCTAACGTTAGTTCAAACGTGTTTTTATCTTTCATGGTAAACAAATATTGATAAAAATTGTTCTGTGGTTTCAGGAGTGATAATATAATCTCTCTACAAGTTTCTGAAGGGAGCTGTTGACAGAAATGCAGGAAACACAGGTGAGCTGAGAAAGCACTTTAAATACATTCATATGCATTTTCTTACAACATATTTTCTTATATCACCATGCATCTGTTATATTACAGTTATTTTAGGAAGGTTTTGACATCCAAACCTGAGTGACACAAACCTAAAAACATTAAGGTTAATTCTGTTATTTTAAGAAACTGGTTTGTGTGTGTGTTTATATATATATATATATATATATATATATATATATATATATATATATATATATATATATATAATATTTTATTTTATTTTCTGCATTTCACTTCTGCTCTAGCTTGCTTCCTTTAAAATTAACCTGCCTGTATACTAAATATTGTTGGCTCTGTGATAAATTGCATGTTATGTTTCTAGATTCTTCTATGCTGATGGCCGTGCAGCAGAGTTGGAGCAGACCTCCTGTCGGACAACATCTCTAACATCACTATGGACCATATGACTAGTAAGAAAATCCTCAAACATACACTACTGTTCAAAAGTTAGAGATTAGTATGATTTTTTAAATGTTTTTTTTTAACATTTTTTTTTTAAAGTAAGTCTTCTGCTCACTGCATTTATTTGATTAAAAATACAGTAAAAACAGAAATATTGTAAAATATTATTACAATTTAAAATACCTCCGAAATCAGTGTCACACGATCCTTCAGAAATCATTCTAATTTGCTGATTTGCAGCTCAAGAAACATTTTTGATTATTACCAATGTTGAAAACAGTTTTTGCTGCTTAACATTTTTATGGAAACAATACCATTCAAACATTTGTGGTAAGAAAAGAGAGAAATTAATACATTTGTGGTAAAAAAGAGAGAAATTAATACTTTTATTAATCAAGGGTGCATTGCATTTATCAGAAGTAACAGTGAAGACATTTATAATGTTGGAAAATATTTCTATTTACCAAATTGTTTAATAAATTTAATAAATGCTGTTCATTGTTCTTTCTATTCATCAATGAATCCTGAAAAAGGTATCACCATTTCCACAAAAAAAAAAAAAAAAGTTAAAAAGCAAAAACTGTTTTAACTGTTTTAAGAATAAGAAATGTAATTCTTTTAAAAGAAAAATAAAAAACAGCAAATCAGCATATTAAAATGATTTATGAAGGATCATGTGACACTGAAGACTGGAGTAATGATGCTGAAAATTCAGCTTTTTATCACAGGAATAAATTACAATTTACAGTATATTGAAATAGACAACAGTTCTTTTAATTTGTAATGATATTTTAAAATATTACTATTTTCTCTGTATTCTTGATCAAATAAATGCAGACTTAGTGAGCAGAAGAGATTTTTATTTGTTTGTTTATTTGTTTTTCAAAAACATTGTACTGTTTCCAAAATTTTGACAGGTACTACATTGTTACCTAGTGCTTATATTGCTTAAATACCATTAATTCGATGCATTTGTGGCCCAAGATGCTGGGATAGGCTTCACCCCCCATGACCCTAGAGAGGATAAGTGGTTTGGAGAGATGGATGGATGAACTTCCAAAATTCTTTGACTTGCTTTGATTTTGTTTCTATTCTTACTGCTGTTCAGTTTAAAAATACCTTTCCATTATCTTTGTTTGTCATTTTGCATCATTATACCTGTGCTAAACCTATGAAAATTAAGAAACTAATGAAAGTGTCTTTTTTTTTTTTTTTTTTGTTACTGGATCATATGTACCCAGCCTCAACCATTCATCAAAAGGACTGTGAAAGTGGGAACTCTTTGATCCACCAGTGGCAGTTTCCACGGGATGAAAAAGGGCATACTAGTGGATGATGGGGGTACTGACATTAACCTGCTGTATTCATTGTATTACACACTAGGGATGGGCAGTTTTGTAAATTTTTAATTTCAAGTACTGGTGGTTTTGATTTTGTCTGGATGGCATGCTGTCCTAACACTAACTAGTCAGAGCTCAGGTACCACCCAAAATGCTGCCATAACCAATCAGAAAAAGAGAAATATATAAAGTCAGGTGATCATCGAGTACTCAGACTTGACAGCAATGATTGATCATGAAAACAAGGATTGCAGTGACTTTAAAAAATGATCAATCATTGCTGTCAAGTCGGAGTACTCTAGTACTTGTGCACATCCCTATTAAACACATATACACAGTATTGAGGTATGATGTATACTGCATTGATGTATACTGTAAATGCAATAAACATTTTAATCATACATCTTCTCAAGTCTTGTTACTTCTGGATTTTCTTTCTTTTTTTTTTTTCAAAATTATTTTATGAACAATCCTATTAAAGAAAATTTGTAGTATGATAAATGTAAGGATATTGATCTGGGGCCATAAAGAACCTATTCATCAGTGGTTCTTTTAAGAACCTTTAAAAAGGGTTCTTTGTAGTACCAGAAAAGGTGCTTTATGGCACCAAGAAAAACTCCGGTTCTTTAAAGAACCTTTCACAAAATGGTTCTTCGGGGAACCAAAAATGGTTCCTCTATGGCAGGGGTGTCAAACTGAGTTCCTGGAGGGCCACAGCCCTGCAGAGTTTTGTTCCAACCCTGCTCCAACACACAAACCATGTAGTTTTCAAATAAGCCTGAAGGAATTGATTAGCTAGATCAGGTGTGTTTAATTAGGGTTGCATCTAAACTCTGCCGGCCCTCCAGGAACTCAGTTTGACACCCCTGCTCTCTGGCATCGCTGCGAAACCCCCTTTTTGGTTCTTCCTGTGGCACCTTTTTTTTTTTTTTAAGGGTGAACCTGCACCAGCACCACTGACAGATGAAGAGAAGACAGATGAAGAGGAGATGGTCAAGTATTGGAAGAATTTTAAAAAAGGAAAAAGAATAACTGTTGCTTTTGTACTTGTAGGAAATAAAGATGACCAAATAAATTGTGAATAATATCTGTTTATTTAACAGCTGTGGTTACGGCATCTCGTAGCTACTACCCCTCCATCTATACTTCCATTCAGTAATCAGTTTCATTTCCAGAAGGTGCGATGGTGGGGATATGCTTGTCATCAATGCATCCAACCATATTGGAAATCCTGAAGGAAATTCTGATTACTTCCAGAGGTCGCAGCAAGATGTTATCAAGTGAACGTCATTTATCAGATTAGCCTCATTTAAACCGATTGCTACACCACTGACCTACAGTCCTGTGAAACTCCTTTTAATGGATTTGTGCCCAGGAAAAAAAAAAAAAAATCTCAGAATGAATGTGAGAGCGACGCACACTTTCCTTATCGGTTTGCATACAGCGGCCTTATGCTCTGCATCTCCGATGTTTAAAGAAAACTACCATTTAAAATGGTACAGCTCAAATAAATATGCATGTGAATATGCCAATAAATAAATAAATAAATAAATAGGCCTAAATAAATAAATAAAAAATATCAAAAGGTGGCTATTTAGTTTTGTTTGCATGAAGGGAAAAAAAAAAAAAAAAACGAATTTAAGTGCATTTTTCTTATTTTGCAAATTATCTGCCAATGGGGTAAGAAATTAAAAATATTTTTGTTTCTGTTTGCATTAAGATAATTTTTTTTTAACCTATGGTAATTTATGTAAAGCAATTTTACGTTTTACATAAAATGCATTTAAAAGGAAAATCCCCCAGGAAACAAGACTATCTTGGACCATTTTTCATCTATAGAAAATGCATCTTAATTTTTAGATATTTGTAATTGAAATAAGACAAAAAATACTCAGTAAGAAAAGCATTTTTTGCATTTTGAATGAATGAATAAGGTTTTTAAACATCGCTTATGCTTTAAAACGGGGCAGAAGACCGAAAGAAACTCTGGGTTTACTGAGGAAAACCTGCCCCCGACCAGGTTAGGTTCACAGAGTAAGTTACCGTGGTAACTGAGTATAAGTTACCTCTCTTTCAGAAACGGGCTTGTCTTACCCTGCTTTCCCGGGTTTGACAAACCTCCCATTTTGAAACGGAAAACCCAGAGTTTCCCTTATTTCAGGGTTAACATACTCAGAGTTTTCACTTTACCTTCTTTCTGAAACGGGCCCCAGATGTACTAAAATAACTAAAAAAAAAAAAAAAAACAACAACTAAAAACTATAGACATATATATAAAAATAATAAAATAAATAATAAATGACAAAACAACAAAATTGCTAAAACTTGAAAAAAAAAAACTAAAAAACTGGGATTAAGATAAAATGTGTTGCTTTAGTCCATTCCAGGGCATCTATTCTAAATAAATAAATAAACAAATAAATAATATAGTTTTTTTTTTTTTTTTTTTTTTGTATATGATGGTAAATAAACCAGTAAAATCATTTTCTCCTTCATAATTCCTGAAAACAATAAGATAGTGTTCGTGATTGATGGTTAAAATAAAAGTATTTGTCAGTTTTCATAACATATTGCTGCAGTATGGTGGCTGTAATACATTTACATTTCATGAGGTATTTTTGAGTCATATAGGGAAATCTGCCAAGCTCTTTGAATCACAGGGAGACATATTATTAAAGCAGTAATAACAATAAACGTATGTCTACATCAATATTTGTGTTTTGTGTACATCAACAGCATTTTCGAAACACATGTTCTTAATTGCAAGACAATGTATTTTTTGAGAAGATCTTTAAAGGGCACAGAGTTCCAGTGGTGGAGGTAACGAATTACAACTACTCACGTTACTGTAGTTAAGTAGTTTTTTTCGTGTACTTGTACTTTTTTGAGTATATTTTTAAAGCTGTACTTTTACTTGTACTTAACTACAAATTTAGCAAAATAATCTACTTCGTTGCTTTTAAATATAGTTCGTTACTGAGTACACTGCCCACAATTTGAATTGATATTCAAACCTTTGACGAAACTTCAGTAGCCAATAACGAAATCCGATCATAAACGGACCGATAAAAGCCCTGATATCTAAACCGCAGGAAAAGCCGCCTCTACAGCAGGTGAAGAGCTGATCAGACAGTGAGGGAGCTCAGTGTGATTTATCGACTCAAAGTTTGGAGAAACAAACTACATGGTAGTGTGATCATGTATATCTATATTTTGATACCGATAATGAAATATCTGACACGGTTCCATTACTAATTATCTACCGTATATACACCGATACACACTGCGTCTCTCTCCTCGCAGACAGTGAGTTTGACACGCATCGTCTCCTGTCAATCACAGAGTCTGAATGTCCGCGCTGGATTGCAGGTATTGCGCATAATTTTAATCATTCCCGCGCAAATGTGGCGAGCGCTTTATTGTAACATGAGAACACAGTCATGTAATCTCAGAAAACTGGATGCGAGCTCTCAAATAGGCCTAACTTATACAAATGAACTGCCTGTCCTCTCACTCCGATATTGCTTGTGCGCAGACTGTGTGCAATCGCGATCTCTCCATGATTTTAAAGTAGAAATTATTTCTCTTTACTCCTGGATTAAACTTTGTGAAAGGTTATCAACCATTCAGAATAGATCCACAACTGACTGATGGAAATGCTACTGGAAATTTTATTGGCTGTAAGTGAAATGCACCAGAAACTCTTTCAGGAATCAAAGATGGATCTTTAATTTCTTTACAATGTCAGTTTATGCTAGAAATGTTTTGGAATGGGATATTTGTATGATTTGTACATATAAATATCCTAGTCTGTCGAACTGCATCACTACATCGTACAGACATTACAGGTCAAAGCCGTCCATTTATCAAAATAAACAACATAAATGGCTCTTAAATCACTGCTTAAAAAAAATTCAGTGTTGTCATATTTCGAATACCTCAACTAAATTGAGGTCATTTGTTTTATAATTTTATTACTGACTGTGTACTGACTTTTTTTTTTTTTTTTTGGTAAATTCAGTTCAGTTTGAAATCAAATTTTAAATCAAGCTTCCTTGTGCTGTAAGCTTTTGCAACAAAGTTACCCTATTTTAAAGAAACAAATACACAGAATGAGCAAATGTTTAAGACTGAGATTTCTGTAATGGTAATTGATCAATGTTTATATGTATGTAAATAAAAGCCTATATGAAAATATGTTCATCATATAAAGCGAACGTGTCTTTTTATAAGACTTGGATTAAACCACTCAAAGTTTGACTATGACTGCCTTGAAAAAAATGGATGGACAAAAAAAAAAAATTGAGATATTAAAATACCTACATGGCAGTATACAGTACAGGTGCATCTCAATAAATTAGAATGTTGTGGAAAAGTTCATTTATTTCAGTAATTCAACTCAAATTGTAAAACTCGTGTCAATGATTGTCTTCTGGACAACTGTCAGATCAGCAGTCTTCCCCATGTGTGTGTAGCCTAGTGAACCAAACTGAGAGACCATTTTGAAGGCTCAGGAAACCTTTGCAGGTGTTTTGAGTTGATTAGCTGATTGGCATGTCACTATATTCTAATTTGTTGAGATGTGAATTGGTGGGTTTTTGTTAAATGTGAGCCAAAATCATCACAATTAAAAGAACCAAAGACTTAAACTACTTCAGTCTGTGTGCATTGAATTTATTTAATACACGAGTTTGAGTTGAATTACTGAAATAAATGAACTTTTCCATGACATTCTAATTTATTGAGATGCACCTGTATGTGGTAGTTTTGCCAATGGTATTGAAAATGATTAACGTCGTCATGAAATCAAAAAATGACCCTACTTACTTTTTTAGTGCACGTTACTAGTCTTGTGGTGAACAATTAAACCGTGGAAGTCAATACACCGGGTAAATATATATATATATATATATATATATTGTCTGCCGTCGTAATCTTTAATCAAAAACTGAAAATTTGCTTCTGCTCGGGAATGGCGTTCTCGCTCTGATGACGTCAGCGTTTCCAGGTCCAAGCCTCTATTCATTTCATTTGAGAATGCTATTTCAACAGCCATTTATGAGCACTATTTAATTAATATTACATATTTAAGCTAAGCATTTAAAAATTTGCTGTGCACACTACAGTCTCCGTGCTCACAGTGTCCCAGACACTAATATTTTAGTTGAAACACTGTCTGGCCATCTGGGATTTCAGTATGGAGATAAAGATTAGGGTTATAATTTTTCAGTATTACATGACATCGTGGGTGTATATTAGCACAGTTTGGTGTTGTCTTGGGGCGTCTGGCAGAGCGTTATGACCCAGAAGCGGTGAAGCGTGATGTCAGACTTAACAAGCAGATATTCTTAAAAACTCCTATCCAACCGTGAATCTGCTATGAGCAAGAGGTGGAGAGGAGGTGCACCACAATAAAACCCCTCCCTTTATTCAATATTCTGTTTCACTTGAAAATGCATCACAACACTGAAGTCAGTTGCAACTTCTGGTTCATGGGGACCTTAATATTGATATTTTTCAAGGTATTGAAGTTAGAAATAACTGTATCTTGACCACTAATTCATGTACTTTGCTAATAAGTTAAAAGTGGGTTTTGTTCAAAGCAGCTATTATCCACATAGATTTTTGCTATGAATGAATATGAAAATCATTAAATATCGCTGGCCAAAAAGTAACTAGTAACTAGTATTCTCAGTAGTTTTTGAGAAGAGTAATTTGTACATTTACTTAAGTACTGTTTTGACACCAGTACTTTTACTTGTAATTGAGTGTATTATTTCAGCAGTGTAACAGTACTTGTACTTAAGTACAAATTTTCAGTACTCTTTCCACCACTGCAGAGTTCTTACAATGTGACACCACAGTGAATCAGATATATTAACCCTCTCTGAGTAGTTCTGCTGGAAGTCACTAATATGAATCAAGACGGAAAGCAGTCAAAAACAAGTAGCAAAAACGTGGGAGGGAGGACAAGAACTAACAAGAACCAAAATCATGACTCAAATGATTGTTTATGTATATATGTCAACATATACTTCCAGCAATATAATGTTCAGTATCCTGACTGACAACATTAAAGTATATAATTGTGAGAACATCTCTAAAACAAGATAAGAAACAAAACTGCATTAGATATAAGGAATAAATCTTTAAATTACAACATCATGAAATCAAAATATTTGGCTTTAGTCTATTTCAGGTAAATAATAATAATAATAATAATAATAATAATAATGTAACTTTTTTTAGAGAATCTTGAATTGTTTATTGTTTATATATTTTTAGTTAAAAACAAGACAAGTACAGATTATTACTTAGTTGGAGTATATCATGACGGAAAAAAAACAACAACAGTAAAATCTCGTTCATTATGACTGATGGTTAAAAGTGAAGTATTTGTCCGTTTTCATAACATATTATGCAGTATGGGGGTGTAATACTTTTACATTTTATACAATATTTTTGAGTCATATAGGAAAATCTGTTAAATTAAATTAAATTACATGTGAAAATCATGACTTAAATAATGATTTATTTATTTATTGTCAACATAGTTCCAGCAATATAATATTCAGTATCCTGGCTGACAACACAAAAATGTTGTAATTATGAAAACATGAACATTACAGCCAGTTGCTTACAGCTGCTTATCACACCCGCTTGAAAGTACGTGATGGGTGAAGTGTCAGGGACCACTTTGAACATGTTCCGGATTGAAATAATCGCTCCACTATTCGCGTTCCAAGTGCCGAGTGGGCCAGGGACAGGGAAGCAGATATTTATGTTCGAATGCCAAATGAAAGCGGATGATCTGCCCAGACTGAGTGGAAGATGAGTGAAAATCAAAATAAATACAAAAGCAGAAATTGCCTTTTTAAGTCAATTATGTCCATGAGAGATGGAAACATGATAGAAGTGAGTGATTAAAAGTTTTTGGAAACTGTTATGTGATAGGGCACCAAGCATTTTATACGTTAATTACATTTTTTAAAAAAGCTAAGTACTTTTTTTTTTCACATTTCTATGATACTGACAAGCATTTAAAGCCGAACTCAGTGAGGAGAATAATAAAGCGCTTCAAAATCATCAGTTGCCAAAAAAAGTATTTTAGGAAATATTTTTATTATAATATTTTTTATTATTATTATTATTATTAAAAAAATATTACAAATGTTTTTGATTAGATTAGTACCAAAGATTCAGGTAAAAATTGTAATATTATTTTTAGTAAACAAGTGCCCCTTTACAAACTCACCATTTTGCATGTTAACTGTTAACTGATTTCCCTGATCAGGTCATGGCATGATGTTTTCCATCCCAGAATGCTCGAAGTGTCGACATGCTTCATGCTAAGCTGTGTGGTTGAAACTGAAGAGGAAAATTTCAAATTGTCATGCTCTCATTGCAGCATCTGGCACCGAAAGCAACAGTATCATAGAGGCCTTCATCCAGTCCCACACCAAGTCATGTATGAGAAAAAAATGACATTGAACAAAAAACTGTAATTAGTTTTAATGACTGATTAAGGTTACAGAGTGTTTTACAACACACAAAACAGATTTTCTTTTAAGATAATGTACATCAGACCGAGAGATTTACTGCTACTAAAGTTCTAATACATGGATCTCATTCCAAAGAATGATGATAATTACATTAAGTGTAATTTTTTCCTTCTCATTATGGCCATTTATTATTCTAAAGAAGAGAACCATTCACAACAGTCTAAACGTAGAAATCAATTAATCTTCCACTGTCTGAGTTGCTCTTGGACCCTGGCCATCAGTGCCTGGTTGGCGCATGAGCAAATTAGTCTGGGCAGAAGTTATTGCTACTCTGACACTAGTCCAGCTTTCCTCACCCAAGTACCGATCTTGGCAACTTGTGAAGCAATTGAAAGAATTGTTTCGGATGAGAGTGAAAGGTCAACTTTGAATAAAACCAAAAGTCCCATCATGCCCTGATCCTGTCAACAATTTAAAGGAGGTCCATGATGCACCTAGGCACTGTATTACCTGCCAAACTCCAATAAGAGTCAACTGACTACCATGAACAATGAAGAATATACTAAAACAGATGAATAGAAGAAAGACATTGCTCCACAATCATATAAAAAAAAAAAAACAGTAATAAAGAGCTGATGTGTCTTTACTTTCCCTTTCATTTTGCACAAGCGCTTATTATTTCTCTCTCTCTCTCTCTCTCTCTCTCATTAGTCAAATATATCAACTTTTCAAAAGTTTCCACTGCATAATGCATTTCCAGTGCCAGTGTTTTTCTACTGCATGGAAGTATTTATCAATTTTATTCAAACCAACTGCTGAAAAATGTTAAGAGCTAATCATTTTTCCACATTCGGCTGCAGAAAAATGGGTTAAAAATGGGTAAAAATTCGAACGGCATGAGCTGAATTCTGCTTTATTTCACAATTATTTTACCTGTTGCCTGACTGAAATTCTTCATAGAGATCATTTTTTTGCAGGAAGGAGCACAATTGAGCAGACACAACTTTTTCTAGAATTTTAGACATAAACGGAAGATTTGAAATGGGTCTGTAATTTGCCAGTTCACTAGGATCTAGTTGTGGTTTCTTAATAAGAGGCTTAATAACCACCAGCTTGAATCTTTTTGGGACGTAACCTAAAGATAACGAGGAGTTAATAATATTGGGAAGCGGTTCTTCTGCTACAGGTAACAACTTTTTCAGTAATTTAGCGGGTACAGGATCTAATAAACATGTTATTGGTTTAGATGCAGTGATAAGTTTATTTAGGTCTTGACTGTCCTATAATTGTAAAGCACTGCATTTTTTCTTTGGGTTCGATGAATGAAGCTGAAGTATTAGATGCTGTAGAATCTACATTTGTTATTGTATTTCTGATGTTATCTATTTTGTCTGTGAAGAAATTCATAAAGTCATCACTACTAAACTGTGAGGGAATATTTAGATCGGGTGGCGTCTGGTTATTTGTTAATCTAGCTACTGTGCTAAATAAAACCTTGGATTGTTTTGGTTATTTTCTATGAGTTTGCGGATATGCTCGACCCTGGCAGCTTTTAGAGCCTGTCTATAACTGGACATACTGTTTTTCCATGCAATTCTAAAAACTTCCAAGTTAGTTTTTCTCCATTTGCGCTCAAGATTAAGAGTTTCTTTCTTGAGAGAATGGGTATTACTGTTGTACCATGGCGCAGTACGTTTTTCTTTAACTTTTTTCAGTTTGATGGGGGCAACAGCTTCTAATGTATTAGAGAAGATAGTGCCCATGTTGCTAGTCATTTTGACTAGTTCATGTGTATTTATGGGCACACAGAGCAGTTGAGATAAATCAGGCAGGTTATTTCTGAATCTATCTTTAGTGGTTGGAACAATAGTTCTTCCTGGACGATAACGCGGAGCCATATAGTTAATATCAGTAATACGCAGCATGCACGATACAAGAAAATGGTCAGTAACATCATCACTTTGAGGTACGATATCTATATCAGTAAGATCGATTCCATGCAATATAATTAAATCTAGCGTATGATTAAAATGATGAGTGGGCCCAGTGACGTTTTGCTTGACTCCAAAAGAGTTTATTAGGTCAGTAAACGCAAGTCATAATGCATCATTTGTATTATCAATGTGAATGTTAAAATCTCCGACAATTAGCGCTTTATCAACATTAACCAATAGGTCTGAGAGGAAATCTGTAAATTCTCTTAGGAAATCTGTATACGGCCCTGGCAGTCTATACACAGTAGCCAGAGCAAGAGATAGGAGAGATTTCTTTTGCATATCTGACAGTGTAACATTAAGCAGAAGTATTTAGAATGAGTTAAACCTGTATCTTGTTTTCTGGGTAACATCACTAGAATATCACTATATATTGTTGCAACACCGCCGTCACGGCCAGTCTGTCGGGGCTCATGCTTATAGTAGTAGCTTGGTGGAGTAGACTCATTTAGACCAATATAATCATTTGGTTTGAGCCAGGTTTCAGTCAAGCAGAGCACATCAAAACTATTATCTGTGATTAGTTCATTTACAATAACTGCTTTGGGTGCGAGTGATCTAATGTTTAGGAGCCCAAATTTTAAAAATTGTTTTTGATCATTTATTTTGCATTTTTCTGGATTAATCACGATCAGATTATTTCTAGATCCTGCATTAAATTTATCTTTTGGCCTCACTGTTCGGGGAACAGACACAGTCTTTATAGATTGGACAGCACAAGTACTTCTATCATTTAAGTGGGTAGAACAAAAGTCATCATAGCAGTTATTTGAGAATTGGCTTACTAGTCATATGGAGTGAAGAGTCCTGGAGATGTTGTCCGACAGCAGTTCTGCTCCGACTCTGCTGGGGTGCAGGCCATCAGCGCGGAAAAGCCTAGGACGCTCCCAGAAAAGATTCCAATTATTAACAAAGAGCAGTTTCTGTTCTTTAAACCATGACAATAACCACTCATTTAAAGCAAAAAAGTCTACTGAACCTTTCGTGTCCTCGTCGAGACATGGGATGCGGTCCTGACACGATGATCGTCGTCTTGATCAGGCTCCTGAAGTCCCTCTTCAGTGTCCCTGTCTGCCGCAGCCTGGTGTCCTTCACCCCCGCGTGCAGCACGATCGCGCCGATGCTCTCATCGTCCTTCAGGATCGCGGGTATCTGCACAGAAACATCGAGAACACGTGCGCCAGGGAAACAGTGAGTGTGCGCTTTACCTTCAGCTAACGTAGCATGGACGTGCCGAACGATGGAGTCTCCGACGGTCACAGCGTCGCGGTCCGTCTCGCGGAGGGGAGCGAAGCGGTTCCGGGTGGAGATCTTGAAGACCGGAGGCGGTGGAGGGGGAGGTGGACGGGGAGAGGGAGAGGGGGAGGGGGAGGGGGAGAGGTCCTCGCGTGGGGCCTGGCTCGCGTCTTCCGCTGCTGCTGCACCCAGGTTCCGTGGTGTCCCGGCACCGGAGTGAAGGACATCTGGGAAAGATCGCGTCCTGGGTGCACTGGGCCTGTGCAGAGAAACACACGGAGTAGAGGTGGTGGGAGTGTTAGCAGCGCGCTGTATACTTACCCCGGACTTGTGAGCGTCAGCCCGGGATGTTTCCAGCGCGGCTCTCCGCTCTCTCAGCTGGGCCTGCTTCTCCACCAGCTCGCGGATCTGCTTCTCCACGGCCTCCAGCTCCAGCTGCACTGAATGCAGCTCGAACGTGTCCTCGCCTGCACTCAAAGGTAGACACACATCCGCTATTAAAGCAAGTAACAGTGAGTAAAACAATGGTAATGTGTGTGAATAGAGTATTAGCAATGTAAGCGGGATTAACGGCAACCTTCCTTGGTTGCCGCTAATGCAACCACGCTGGCGCTGCTAACGGGCTATAAGCTAATAGCGGACTCGGGAAATCAAAATAAAACTAGTGATAGCAAGGCGCTCTGATTGTTTTTGTTGTAGAAGATGATAGGGGATATATTCACACGTTATAGAAACGAAAATGATGGTGTATAAAATTGATTTTCAGATAAAAAATAGACTATAAAGAATTAACCTGACGGAGCTCAAGCTCAAACTCAAAACACAAGACAAGACTACTTTTTCACTGGAGAAAGCAATATTATAGATTGAGATCTATTTTAGCTGAGGTTTGAAGTTAAAATGTCTTAATGATTAATCTGTTTATTACAAATACCCAACTTTTCACTTCACAAAATGTTAATTAATGGACTGGACTGGTGTGGATTACTTGTGGATTATTGTGGCTGTTTGGACTATCATTCTGACGGCACCCATTCACTGCAGAAGATCCATTGCTGAGCAAGTGATGTAATGCTAAATTTCTCCAAATCCGTTCCAGTGAGGAAACAAGCTCATCTATCTATCTTATTGATAGTAAAAGATAAATGCCGTTCCATTTGCCTTTAACCCAGAAACCGTGTAAACATCAAATATAACCAAATATAACTGGAACATAAGACTAAAAAAAAAAAAACTCTAGACACAGAAAAGGGACTTTGCTTCGTTTTAGAAATCCACAGCACTCCAGTGCTTCAGTATCAGCCAGATGGAAAGCATCAGCAGAGGCTTTTGTCTCCCAGCTCTACACAGCTCTCAGGAGATGCCCACTGACATGAAGGATGCTCCCCTCTGGTCTGCAGGGCCATGCACTGTCAGTGCAGATGTTTGAGAACCTCATCTATAATAATAGACACATTCACAGGGACGGCCCCCTCAGATGGCCAGCTGTGTGTTTCTGACTCCAAACTGACAGAGTTAAGTGGTGGACGCAGATGCAGTTGACCCAGAGGAACCCAAGGCCCAAATGAATTGTCATGAAATCATGTCCAATTATGCATGTCAAACAATCTGGAAATAATTAGTGGACGTCAGAGCAGGACAGAAAAAAACATAGCAAAAGTTCTCATGAATATTGTCATGACAAGTTTAACAATGCTGGACTCGCCTGCAGTTAAGAGGCACAAGCTACTATTTTTGACACTGTACAAGAAAAGAAATATTATTTATATCTTGCAGGAAGAAAGCCAAGAAAATCTCTTATCTGTCTACATTGGATTTGGCATGTATCCTTGAGTGGATTTGTACAAACATCTCAGACAGGTTATCTGAATGATGAAGGAGACTGGTACAGTTGTGTGTGGCCTTGTCTTGGCTGTATAACCGTTCATATGAAGCCAAGTACTATTTTTTTTTTTTTATTCAAACCTCAGGTCATTTTCTTTCAAATTTCAGATTATTTGACTACTAGAAAGTCATGAAAAACTGAAAAATGTTGGTTTTGGATGAAGACACAGAACAAAGGAATGCATTGTAGGCTGTTGTGCTGCATAAAGTTTGTTTGATTTCCATATTTTATTTGTTGATATGCAAAGTCAGCACCATGAATAAAAAATGGTTATTTATTCATTTAGTTTTTATTAAAAATACTGTAATAAAAATTAAAAATAAATATATAGAATATATAAATATTACTTCAATATATAAAATATAAAAGAAATGTAATACACTTAAAAAAAATATACTACTTAATGTAATTTAATAGAACTAAGTACTTGTGGCACAGTCTACAGTAATTTATGTTTCAAATTTTTATCTTCGAATTCTTCTGTTTTTTTATTTTTTATTCTTTTATTAAATATAGCATTTCCTATGGAAGACCGTTTCCACCACTGAATAAAAAAAAAAAAAAATTAAAAAGGTTATTGACTTTTTATCTCACAATTCAGATTTTTTTTTTCTCAAAATTGTGAGTTTACATCTCGCAATTCTGACTTTTTTTCTCAGAATTGTGAGATATAAACTGGCAATTCTGACCTTTTTTTCTCAGAATTGCGTCATGTAAACTTGCAATTCTGAGAAATGAAGTCAGAATTGTGTGATGTAAACTTGCAGTTCTGAGAATGTCAGTCTTTTTTTCTCCTCAGAACTGGACTTTATAACTCGCATTAGTGAGTTTTTATCTCACAACTCTGAGAAAAAAGTCAGAATTGTGAGATACAAACTCGCAGCTGCGAGAAAAAAAGTCAGAATTGTGAGTTTATATCTTGCAATTCTGACTTTCTCACAATTCTGAGTTTATATCCTGCAATTCTGACTTTATAACTCGCAATTGTGAGTTTATATCGCACAGTTCTGAGAAAAAACGTCTGAATTGCAAGTTTATATGACGCAATTCTGAGAAAAAAAAGTCAGAATTGCGAGATGTATACTCGCAATTGCAAGAAGAAAAAAAAGTCAGAATTGTGAAATAATGCGTCAGAAATGGGCTTCCATAATTTCCTCATGTAGCAACATGGGAGGAATTTTTTTTTTGCTTTGTCCTAGTTTGGATGCGGTGGTTATCTTCACCTTCAAATCTATCCATGTAGTGTCTACTCTACATAAACGCTTACATTTAATTTACTATCTAAATAGGACATTCCATAGACTTCCTTATAATTGCTATTGTCTAAAAACAAACATTTTTCATTTTATTTAACTGTTTTTTTTGTTTTGTTTTTTCCGAAACAAAGGATGTTTTGTGGGGTTTTTTTTTTTTTTTTTTTTTTTTTTTCAGGGACATTTTTATATCTTGTTCCCGAAGCTTTAATAGTAGTAAAAGTTAGTTCCAAGCTATTTGAAACAAATAATTTTAATCAAAAAAGCCTTTTTTTTCCCCATTACACCAGGCAAGCTCTTGTATTACAATGCATTTGATTCAATAGCAACTGGAACTGAAAATAACTTCTTGTGACAGAGAATCCTGTGTTTTAAAGAAAAGAGTGAACAGGGTGGGACACAGACAGGGTGCAGACAAGCTTTCATGATCTCACTGTCAGCTGATCCCACACAAAACATTCATGCTTTAGCTCTCCAACCACAAAGCCTCCCCACTAAAAGCTCACTGAAAACTGCACTGAAGCTCCATCAGTACTGCAACCCACTTTTACCTGCCAAGCCACAGGGACAAAACCATTTACTTGACTAATTCACTGAGGCTGTGTGGGACAAAAAGCTGTAAAATTGAAGTGCATTTGATTAAAAGTTTGGTTCCAATTAACCAAGATGCCAAAATTCCACAGCTGCTATTTCTTTTGTGTTCATATGTTTGTGTTAAGTATTTCATCCTTTAATGTGCAAACCATAAGTTACAAGAACTCTAATTTGGGTCTAAAATGAACGTATTTGTCATGAATCTGGTCCATGGACCTCCATTTGTTCGCCACCAGAGGTCACCCTTCCATCACATTGACTCTCACACCACACACTACCCCGGACTTCATTTCCCAGCAGCCATTTCCCTAATCACATGCTCACACCTGATACCCATCTCGCAATCACACACACTACTTAAGCCATGGACTTCCTCTGTCAGATCGCCGAGTATTGTACGCAAATATCCTAGTGATAGCTACCCTACGAAGCCTTCTTAGTTCCCATAGTCTTGCCTTGCCTGTTTTCCCGTGTTTTGACTCTAGCCCGTGTTTCCTTGATTAACCCTTGCCTTGCCATTCGGACTCTGTTTGCACCTCGTTTGGATTATTGCTCGTGTACCTGGATTATTGCTCTGCCTTGCCCCGTTGGATATTGTTCGCCGATCGTCGACCCACGCTTGCCCTAGGATTACTCTTTGTCTTGTCCCTGCCATACCTGTTTGCCATTGTTTCGACCCTGCCTTTATTTATGACTATGTCTTTAAATAAAAGCTTGCATATGGATCCGCACGTCTTTCGTCTCGTCAGCCCCGTTACAGTATTAAAGATAATATTAAGTGAAGCAACAACTAGCTGCAATACTATTTAATGTGTTCTTCTCTAAAAAGTGGTTGTTTCAGATCAACTCATTGGGACTAAATGGTACTATTATATCTATTTCTCACACTGCATGTTGTGTCTGATATGCAGTGATGGGAATAACGGCATTATAAATAAACGGCGTTACTAACGGCGTTATTTTTTTCAGTAACGAGTAATCAAATAAATTACTGTTTCCCCCGTTACAATGCTGTTACCATTATTGACAATAAAATGCGGCATTACTATAATTTATTATAATATTATAATTTTATTTTTCAGTTCATCTGAATGAATGCGCAGTGTAGCTGTATTTGACGTATCGTAAACTCTAGTGTGAAGGCGCAGGGCTCGCCGTCGCTTTGTCTCACACGCGCAAAGATACAGAGAGAGAGTCTTTCATAACATACAGAATTAACGCACTACATGTAAACGATATTCTTTGTTGTATTTTCCTGTCAAAATAACGGAGTTCCTTTGGAATTCTTCAGCTTTTAAGAACTAACGGGTTCCCTGGTAGTGGGTGGAGCTAATGCTCAAACGACAATCTCATTGGCTGGCGCTCACCTATTATCATCCCTGTTTTGATTTCAGCAAATCAATTCGAGCGAATGCAGACTACGTGATTAATATTCATGAACCCAGCAGTTTATTAATCCTTAGCGCGTTTTATATTGTTATTAGTAGTAGAATTCGTAGTAGTTTTGTTATCTTATAAATTTTTCCCTTTTTTTTTTATAGAAACACTAAATGACAAACAACATCTTAAGCACCACCACCAGTCCTAAGTTCAGTCAACATGACAAATATGCATTCATACTTGGTTATTCTAATTACTAAACTTCTATCATCATATAATGCTAAATTATCATAATATCATATTATAATGCTTGACTGACTGATGCTAAGTGTCAGTGGATAAATAGTGTAGATCAGGGGTCATCAAACTTGATCCTGGAAGGCCAGTGTCCGGCAGAGTTTAGCTCCAACTTGCCTCAACACACCTGCCTGGATGTTTCAAGTATACCTAACAAGACTTTGATTAGCCGCTTCAGGTGTGTTTGATAAGGGTTGGAGCTAAACTCTGCAGGGACACCGGCCCTCCAGGACCGAACTTGGTGACCCCTGGTGTAGATTAATGTAAATAGTGTAGATTATTTTATAATAATAATTTATTCTATTTAGAGTCCATTTCATTAATTTAACATTTAATATGGGGGGCATCCAAGTTATTTGACATTTGAACATTTTTTTAAAAAAGTAACGCAATAGTTACTTTCCCTGGTAATTTGTTACTTTTATAATGATGTAACTCAGTTACTAACTCAGTTACTATTTGTGAGAAGTAACTAGTAACTATAATTAATTACTTTTTTAAAGTAATGTGCCCAACACTGCTCATATGCCATGCCAAACATTTCATTCCCATGTCCTATTGACATTACTGTGACATTTACCAGCAGAATAATATTGTCAGATAAAGCTACATTTTCCATGTGGTTCTCTGATGTTTACATATGGTTGTGGTCAGATATGTGGATAATCAACTATATCATTTTATGATGTTATTGCATGATTATCTGAAGTTGTTTGGTTATTCAACACGACCAGCTGAATGGATTATAAACCGCTTTTCTTTTTCCAATCCCAGTAAGGAGAACAACCGCATTCAGAGCCATTATGAATTCACCTTTATGAAGTTTCAGTTCCCCTTTCAGTCGGTCACTCCGAGTCACGTCGGATGACCGACGAAATTGGGATCTCGCCAGAGAGACCAATCCACTTCGAGTGTAACTAAACGAGCCAATGGACATTGGCATGCGATTATTGCATCCAGCTGCCGCTGATCACAGCGTGAGCATAAGAGGCAGCTGATGCTCCGCATCAATTATCCTTTCGCTTCGGAGCCGAGCGGTAGTGGTTAAAGCTACTGCTCTCCCTTCCAAGAGAGTGTTCTGCGAGCGAGTGCGGGCGTTACGGCGCGGCAGCGGTGGTCACGGTGTCCGGGAGAGAAAGATCGTCTTCCTGCTGACAGCCACACTAGGAGTGTGTGGTGGCCAGCTCCCCTGCGTGCTTCAGCACTAAAAGAGCATTTCTCTGAAAGAGCAATTTCTCTAAAAGAGCAACACGGGTGATCGCGTCTTTTTAAAGATGTCTTTTCACCCGTGCGTTTCTGGGTGTGGTCGTTTCCTGGCGCCTCAGGACGGTCACGATCGCTTCCTCACGTGTCTGGGCATTCAGCACGCTGAGGTGGCTTTCGTGGATGGTTCATGTTCTTCTTGCGGGGACATGACCATCTCGGAGTGCGACTCTGCTATGTCAAACATGGCAGAGTCCCTCTGCCTGCCGTGATCCGGCGTGCACACTGGATCCGGTGGAGTCAGAGGTGATTTGAGGATTACGGTGAGGGCTTCCCCAAGTGGAGCTCCTCACCCCTCAAGCACTCCGCAGCCGGTGGAGCTGCCGAAGGAGCGCGCTGGCCACGCGTTTCCTTCGGTGCCCCCTCTGACGACCAGATGTCGATCACTGCATCGGAGGGCGGGCCCTCTCTCTCCGGGGATGACGACCCGGCTGCGTTGCCCCCTTCGGGTGTGGTAGCGTTGTCCGTGCCAGACCCAGAGATGACGGCTATGCTTTCCCGGGCCGCCGAGAATGTCGGGCTCGTGTGGAATCCTAAAAAGCCACCGTGTCCCGATCCTTCGAGGCTGGGCGAGTGGTTCCTCGGTGGGGGTGGCGCTGGTTCTCAGCGCCCCCCTCCGGTGCCATTCTTTCCGGAAGTGCATGAGGAGCTGACAAGATCGTGGAGGGCACCTTTCACTGCCCGAAACACATCTTGTAGTTCTTCCGCTCTCACCACCCTCGATGGTGGAGCCGCTTTGGGGTATGCGGGCATCCCCTCGGTGGAACGGTCTGTGGCCATGCAACTGTGTCCAACAGCCGCTTCCACCCTGCGGGGTGATCCGTGTCTCCCCTCACGGGCCTCTAAGTATTCGTCAGGTCTAACTGGCAGTGCTTATAGAGCCTGTGGGGAGGCGGCTTCCGCCCTCCACGCTATGGCGTTGCTGCAGGTCCACCAGGCCAAAGCACTGAAAGACCTGCACGAGGGTGGTCACGACCTGGCGGTTCTACATGAGCTGCGTGCTGCGACGGACCTCGCGCTACGAGTGACGAAGGTGACCGCACAGTCTCTGGGTCGTGCGATGTCCAGGAGCGCCATCTCTGGCTGTGTCTCGCTGACATGAAGGAGCAGCAGAAGGTACAGTTCCTGAATGCTCCCGTGTCACAGACCGGCCCTTTCGGCGACGCCGTCGAGAGCTTTGCCCAGCAGTTCTCGGCAGCCCAGAAGCAGACTGAGGCATCATGCGCCAGAGGAAACCTGCTGCTTCCACTCCGGCTGCAGCCACTCAGCCTGCTCGTCGCCGTGGGCGCCCCCCTGCGGCCGCCCCCGCTCCCGCGCAGCCGCAGCAGCCTTTCACCAGGCAGCGTCGTGGAGCCGGTCGCAGGCAGGACGCCCAGCCCGTCCAGGCCCCCGCCAAACCTGGCGGCAAGCGCAAGTGCAAGAGGCCCTGGGACGGTCGACCCAGAGATGGAGGAGACTGCTCATTGGGAGATGGTGACTGCACCACTCCCTCCCCCGGAGGAGGGCCGGGTGGAGTATCTTTTGTTCATTTTGTTCCGCCGCTGGCCCAGCAGCCAGCGGTACCCAAAACATCAGTAAAGAGCGGTCTCCTCAATCTCCGGGTCTCAAGAGGAGGAGAGTGGTGATCCGTGCATCACAGGATCGCTTCCCTCCTCCTCTCTCGCCAGCAGGCAGCGGGTGGTTGCCCAAGAGCACCCCTCCTGCCCATTCGTGGAGGCAGGTAAGGGCAGTAGCACTCCAGTCCCCGCTTCAAGTCGTCAAACGCCGGGCTGTCACAAGCCTCAAGCCGGGTTCCTGTGTCTCCTCCAACACGAGGAGAAATCAGGTGAGTGCTACACTACACACCCAGACCCCGCCCCCTGCCGTCACAGGCCAGGCCGTCACAGGCCCTGGGGCCGGTCCCTGTGTTCCACCTCGCTGCCCCACCGCGGGCATGTCGGTGGGCCCGTTGGCCCCGCTGGTGCGGTCTCTCGGAGCCTGGTTAGCGCTCTCCAGCCCGTCCCGGTGGCTCCTGCGGACCATCAGACTCGGCTATGCGATTCAGTTCGCCCGGCGTCCCCCCCAAGTTCAGGGGCATCCGGTTCACTTCAGTCAAAGCCGTCGATGCCCCTGTCTTGCTCGCGAAGATTGCAGTCCTACTGGCGAAGGATGCAATAGAGCCGGTCCCTCCAGCCGATATGAGGTCGGGGTTTTACAGCCCTTACTTCATTGTGCCAAAGAAAAGCGGTGGGTTACGACCGATCTTGGATCTGCGAGTTTTGAACCGTGCACTTCACAAGATGCCGTTCAAGATGTTGACGCAGAAACGCATTTTTGGATGCGTCCGTCCCCTAGATTGGTTTGCAGCAATCGACCTGAAGGACGCGTACTTTCATGTTTCGATTCTCCCGCGACACAGGCCATTCCTGCGATTCGCGTTCGACGGTCGGGCATATCAGTACAAGGTCCTGCCCTTCGGGCTGTCCCTTTTCGCCTCGTGTCTTCACCAAAGTCGCAGAGGCGGCCCCTTGTTCCCCTGAGAGAACGGGGTGTGCACATTCTCAACTACCTCTACGACTGGCTCATACTTGCACAGTCTCGAGAGCTGTTGTGCGCACACAGGGACCTGGTGCTCAGGCACCTCAGCCAGTTGGGCCTTCGGGTCAATTGGGAAAAGAGCAACTCGTGCCAGTGCAGAGGATCTCTTTTCTCGGCATGGAGTTGGATTCGGTCAACCAGACAGCACGCCTCACCCAGGAACGTGCTCAGTCGGTGCTGAACTGCCTCAAGACTTTATCAGGCAGGACAGCGGTCCCACTGAAACTCTTTCAGAGGCTCCTGGGGCATATGGCTGCAGCTGCGGCCATAGTTCCGCTCGGTCTGCTCCATATGAGACCGCTTCAGCACTGGCTCCATGGTCGAATCCCGAGGTGGGCGTGGAAACGCGGTACTCACCGGGTTAAGATTACACCGGCCTGCCGCAAGACCTTCAGCCCGTGGTCAGATCCTTCGTTCCTTCGGGCAGGAGTGCCCCTGGAGCAGGTATCCAGGCATGCTGTGGTATTCACGGATGCCTTGGCCACCGACTGGGGTGCCACGTACAACGGGCACGCAGTATCAGGGGTTTGGACGGGCCCCCTTCTGCGTTGGCATATCAATTGCCTCGAGTTGCTGGCAGTACGCCTTGCCCTGTGCCGCCTCAGAGGGCGCCTTCGGGGCAGGGACGTTCTGGTCCGTACGGACAACACTGCGACCGTTGCCTATATCAACCGGCAAGGCGGTTTGCGCTCCCGTCGCATGTCGCAACTCGCCCGCCACCTCCTCCTCTGGAGTCAGAAGCATCTGAGGTCCCTTCGTGCCATCCACATCCCAGGAGTGTTCAATCAGGCGGCCGACGAGCTGTCTCGAGCGGCACTTCCTGGGGAGTGGAGACTCCATCCCCAGGCGGTCCAGCTGATTTGGAGTCGGTTCGGAGTTGCTCAGGTAGACCTGTTTGCATCTCCAGAAACCACCCACTGCCAGTGGTTCTACTCCCTGTCCGAGGCAACGCTCGGCACGGATGCACTGGCACACAGCTGGCCCCAGAGCTTGCGCAAGTATGCGTTTCCCCCAGTGAGCCTGCTAGCACAGACATTGTGCAAGATCAGGGAGGACGAGGAGCAGGTCCTGTTAGTGGCTCCATATTGGCCCAACAGGACCTGGTTCCCGGAACTCATGCTCCTCGCGACAGCCCCTCCCTGGCCGATTCCTCTGAGGAAGGATCTGCTTTCTCAGAGACGGGGCACCCTCTGGCACCCGCGTCCAGACTTGTGGAAACTTCATGTGTGGTCCCTGGACGGGACGCGGAGGTTCTAGGTGACCTGCCCCAGGAGGTAGCGCTCACTATCGCTTCAGCACGAGCACCGTCCACAAGACGGGCCTATGCGCTGAAGTGGAACCTGTTCGTCGAATGGTGTTCCTCTTACCAGGAGGACCCCCGGAGATGTTCGATCAGAGCCGTGCTTTCCTTTTTGCAACAAGGGTTGGAGCGTAGGCTGTCCCCCTCCACCCTTAAGGTATATGTTGCTGCTATTTCTGCCCACCACGACCCCATAGAGGGGAGGTCGGTGGGGAAGCACGATCTGGTTGTCAGGTTTTTTAGGGGGGCCAGGAGGTTAAATCCTCCGAGGCCTCCCTCCCTTCCCTCTTGGGATTTGGCTTTGGTGCTAAGAGCCCTACAAACTGCCCCCTTTGAGCCATTGCAGTCAGTCGAGTTAAAGTTTCTTTCTATGAAAACCCTACTCCTGACTGCATTGGCCTCAATCAAGAGGGTGGGGGACCTGCAGGCATTTTCGGTCGACGAGTCGTGCCTTGAGTTTGGGCCGGCTGACTCCAGTGCAACACTGAGGCCCCGGCCCGGCTATGTGCCCAAGGTTCCTACCACGCCCTTCAGGGACCAGGTAGTGAGCCTGCAAGCGCTGCCCCTGGAGGAGGCAGACCCAGCCCTAGCTTTGCTCTGTCCTGTACGCGCACTGCGTCAGTACGTGGATAGAACTCAGAGCTTCAGGATCTCAGAACAGCTCTTTGTCTGTTACGGAGGACAGCAGAAGGGGAAGGCTGTCTCCAAGCAGAGGATGGCCCACTGGATAGTGGATGCCATCACCTTGGCCTACGAAGCACAAGGTGTGCCCTGCCCGCTCAGGTTGCGTGCTCACTCCACTAGGGGTGTCGCATCGTCCTGGGCGCTGGCTCGTGGTGCCTCGCTAGCAGACATCTGTAGAGCTGCGGGTTGGGCGACTCCCAACACGTTCGCTAGGTTTTATAGCCTACGTGTCGAACCGGTTTCCTCCTGTGTTCTCACCTCAAACGGGTAGTGGCACTGAGAGGGCCGGCTCAGAGTCGGCTTGCGGCGTCCTTACGCCTAATTCTCCAGAGAGTTCCTTAACCAGGCAAACCCTGTTGAGTCCTCCAGCACTCCGGCGTCCGGACGCGGCGGGGCGTCCGGCGCCAGGCCTTCAGCCAATGAATTCTTGAAATCTGGTGCGAGGCTAGTGCCCATATGAGAGACTCTGTCGGGATCCCATATGTGTATTCCACGGTATTCTTATTAGAGCCATGTTTCCCCTGGCGGACCACGTTCTGCCATCTCTAAAGATGCAGCCTGAGCCATCTCAGAGACTTCCATGTGCAATAGGGCCCTTCGGGGTTACTTCACATGTTTGAATGTCACTTAACCCCCTCTGGGAGGAGGTGACTCCGCAGTGTGCCTCTTCCAAGTGGAAGGGCACGCTTCCCAGTGTTATCCTAGTCCTACTGTTTGGGTTGCTCAAGGAACACCAGTAGTTGACCTTCTCTGTGTAGAGCCCAGTCCTATTGTCTGCCTTATAGGAAGGGTCAGGAGCCCTACACAGGGCACTGGAAGGGGCAGCTCCTGTGGCGCTTTGGTAGGGATCCCAATTTCGTCGGTCATCCGACGTGACTCGGAGTGACCGACTGAAAGGGGAACGTCTCGGTTACGTATGTAACCCTCGTTCCCTGAAGGAGGGAACGGAGACGTCACGTCCCGTCGCCACAGTCGCTGTACCACCGCTGAGCTGCCGGGTCGCCGGCTCGGCTCCTCAGCGAAAACATAATTGATGCGGAGCATCAGCTGCCTCTTATGCTCACGCTGTGATCAGCGGCAGCTGGATGCAATAATCGCATGCCAATGTCCATTGGCTCGTTTAGTTACAGTCGAAGTGGATTGGTCTCTCTGGCGAGATCCCAATTTCGTCGGTCATCCGACGTGACGTCTCCGTTCCCTCCTTCAGGGAACGAGGGTTACATACGTAACCGAGACGTTGCTGACCATGATGTTTTGACATCTCTGTTAATAGGCTACTGCTAAGGGAAAATTCAGTATTGTACTATTCAGATGTATACAATCTTTGTTGTAGTAAACTGATATGGACACACATTGTCAATAATTTGGTTGCTTTGGTCCTTTTAGAGGCAACTTTATTAATAAGCAGCCACAATCACATGGGTTTATGAAGCGGAGACTACACCAATTTACTGCCGCAATTCATCATGCGGTTGAAAGTCTGTCCTGGGAAAGGATTCATGAGGTATGAGGCTCGGCTCCAGCCTTGACAAACTCCAAACAGGAGCTGTGTGCTGCATGGCACACGGTGAAAGCCTTACACTGACACTCATTCAGGGCTAGTGCTCCGTTTACATTTATTAAACCATAAACAGGAAAATGCCAATATGACGTCTTCAAACAGAACGGTTCAGATTTCAGTATTTTGTGTAATGATAGTGGTGTTTCATGGTGAAGACAATAAATCGTATACTCTCAGATCATGATGTAAAAATCTATTGCATTTATTATCTTTAAACTGTTCTTATTTCTTATTTTTTATTTTATTTTTATTTTTTTTACTAATGTGGTAATGACAGCGATATAAACAAACAAACATTACTAATACTAATTATTGTAATGATAGAAATTTGTAAGTTTCAACTTTCTCACCCTTTAAAATCTATAGATAGATAGCTAGATAGATAGATAGATAGGAAAAAGTTGATTATTTACTTGATTATTTTTGGATAATACATTTTTAATAATAACAATCTTAATAATAATAAAAATCTTATATATAAGTTGTTTAAAGTACTGAAAGATTTGAATGAATGAATGAATGAATGCATTTTTAAATTTAAAAAATATTGTTATAAACTGAAAAATGTTTGTTCTCATAAAAAAAGCAAAAGAAAAAAGACGTGTAGCTTGAAAAAGTAATTAAGACAGGACAAAAATTGTATAAAATAAATACATGAATGAATGAGTGAATGAATGAATGAATGAATGAATAAATATTTTTAAATAATTTAAAAAACATTATGAACTGAAAAATGTTTGTTCTCATGAAAAAAGCAAAAAGATATAAAGAAACGTACAAGTTTCAAAAAGTAATTAAGACAAAAATTGAAATTAAATTAAATTAAATTAATAAATAAATAAATACAAATTGTTATAAACTGAAAAAAAAATGTTTTCAGGTTTTCGTAAAAAAGCAAAAAGAAGTAATTAAGACAGGACAAAAATTGTATAAATTAAATGAACGAATGAACGAACAAACGAACGAATGAATGAATGAATGAATGAATGAATGAATATTTTTAAATAATTTTATAAACTGAAAAATGTTTAAGTTCTCATGAAAAAGCAAAAATATATAAAGAAATGTGTAAGTTTCAAAAAGTAATTAAGACAGGACAAAAATATTTGGTACTGGAATATTTTAAGATTATTATTATTATTATTTTATTTTATTTATTTTTTTTAATTATACTGTATGTGTATATGTAGAGATGTCTATATGTGTTTTTGTATAAATACACAAGCAGGAATGGTGTATGTTTATGCAGGTGTATATGTATTTAATTGTCCTATATGTGGGTTTATTTATTCATTCATTTATTTGTTTATTTCCTTTGATTTGCTGGCATGGGGGTTGAGGAATTGTGTTCTAAAATGTGAAAAGCTTTAAACAAAATATTAAAAAAAAAAAAAGACAGGACAAAAATATCAATCAAATCCACCCATCCATCCATCCATCCATCCATCCATACATACATACATCCATACATACATCCATACATACATACATACATAAATAAATAAATGTTTTATTAATAATAAATAATGGATACATACAGATCTGAATAGTGTGTATGAGTGAAACTTCAGTGGAGGAAACTTTCAGCATTCTAAAATGATTTAAAAATATTACTTGTTTGTTTGCTAAATATTTTCAAAAATGTTCTTAATTCTAATCATTCATTTTTAATATAAACATTTTTATTTCAATAATTCTATATAAATTGTTGAAACGTTTGGATGATTGGGATAAATAAATGGATAAATCGATAAATAAATACATATTTTTTAATGATTTTAAAAAATCTTTAAAATCATCCTAGGAGACAAAAACTTTTTTTTTTAATGCATAGTATTGCGATATCTATAACCTACAGAAGACTTGCCATGAAAGATTTCCATGATTTCTTGTTTCTACATAGAAGTCTTCTTCAGTGAGCGATTCTAATCAATAGCTTGCTAACTGAGCGCTGTGCTGATAAACACCGGTTTGATAATGTTATTATTAAAACATGGCAGACTGCACTATGACAAAAGCAGCCCTGTTTCAGGGCATTTCTTAGATACCACAACTGTTATTTTCCGCGCCAGTACAGAACGTCTAATTGTCCTCTTGAGTATATCCATTAGCAAGGCAAGGGGGAAGCAGGGGCCCCTGGGAACCCAAGGCTGAGAGGACACAGTTAAAGTCCCACATAGCAAGACATTTCCCTCCAAGATAATGCCTCTTGATTATAGTCCAAAATCCCTTACGTAATCCGCGGGGTGGGGAGCTCTTCAGAATACATGAACTGAGAAAGGCAAAGAAAATTCCCCCTTTTTCCTTTTCCATGTGCTTCTGCTCAGCCCTAAACGAGTCTGTGTAAGGATGCAGGTCTGTGTTTTCTCATGTATGAGTAGTTTAACACGTCTGGATGGTGTGTGCTAGAGGAGACTGATACTGATGTAATGTTAGATGCTGCTGCACAGCCTGAATGCTTCACCCAGGGATCTGCTATCATTATGGTCAGCTTTACGCTCAGCAGCAAGCATGCGCTGACTTCCAGCTCTTTTTCCTGAACTAAGCTAGCGCAGCAATCAAATGCAATCACTTTCTTTTAGTTGATGGAGAGCAGCCATTTACGAGCGTAAAGCTGTGGAGGTGTGAAACGTGTTAACGTACAATTTATGTGCAATAAAACTAAACTGCAGTGTCAGTGTAACAAAGCCATGGTAATTCCTAGAGGGTTTTTATTACTCACAGGTTCAGGAGTTTTATTACAGTGTTTATTTTTTCCTAAAATTTCTTTAACACACAGATTTTTGACATATCTTTTACAATATAATAGCTTAACTGTACAATATCCCACTGATTAAATGGCTACTCAACAAAAAAATGAATAAAAACATTGACATGAAAGACAGTATTTAGTGGATTTTTTATATAATATTACTTGTACATCATCTTAAAGCTTCTGCTAAGAAAAAAACTATCCTTTTCATAATGTACACAACAATTGGCACAGTAACAATACCAGTGCTGCAACAATGTTACAGTAATATTAATAATGAAATCCTATGAGGTCATTTTCACTACAATCAATGGCTTTTGTTTGTACTTTCATGTTTGTACATGAAAATAGTGCTGGGTTTGTTATGCCCAAATGTGTGGACTGATACAGACTACAGTTTTTTATTTTATTTTATTTTATTTTATTTAGTTTTATTTATTTTTCATTGAAACAGCAGGCATGTCAAATAAGTTCAAGATGAAGTGCAATATATACATGCATTACTGGGTTGAATGATATAAATTAAAGACTTCAACAAATGTTTTTTGTTTTACAGCTTTTTTTATTTTTACTATCTAACAATTACCTTGTAACTCAATTATTCAAATTAGGGCAGATTTTCTGACAATTTCATCTAATTAAAAAGAATATGAAATAATAATTAAGAAATTTAAAATAAAAACAAGGTTAACATCTTTGTCACTGTGATGAAATAGAGTATTGTTTTCTTAAAGACAGATTAAAATCTGTTTTTCTATATACTAACTGAGAGATATCATTCTAGATTTTTCACGAAAAGATATCAGTTCCAAAACAGGTAATGCTTTTTTTTTTTTTTTTTTTATAGAATACACATTAAATATTCTATGGAAGCCTGTTTCCGCCACAGAATAAAACATGTAATTGTGAATTTTTCTCTCACAATTCTGACTTTTGACTCAATTTATACCTTAATCAAATCCGGAAGCTTCTGACTCATCCAATAATACTGCATTATTGAACAAATGTGTCCATTTAAGGTATCTAACTATGTCCCCTATATGCGTTTCTAAGTATTTAACCCTCTGGGGTCTGAGGTCATTTTGGGGCCCTTGAGATGTTTTGACATGCCCTGATATTTGTGCTTATTTCAGCTACTTAAAACATACTATTAGGGGTGGGCGATATGGCAAAAATTTCATATCACAATTTTTTTCCCGAAATATCACGATTCACGATTTTATCACGATTCTTTGTCATGTTGATTTTACTATTTTGCAAGCTGTCTGAGCAGTACAGCCAAACTAATTTCCCTTTTTTTAAAAAAACAAAAAAAAAACAAAGCCTTTCAAGGTAACAAACTATAAAATAAAAAAGAATGGCAGATATTTAGGCCAAAATGAGCGAAGATAAAAAATTGTTGTCATTATTTTATCTGTTATTAGAAAATAAGAACAAAGATACACATTACAAATAAACATAATACGATTTTTTTTCAGGTACAGTAGGGGTATTTAGCAGTATTGAATTAACAAATATAAAAAGTGAAACACTATATACTTATACACTATATACATAAATTGTACATTGATTCTAATGAAAGCAACTATATTAAAGTTTTTCAGTCAAGAGCAGTGAGTGATTTTTCTCTTTGTGTTTTGTTGTTTTATTAACATTGCAAGAATAGTTCACCCAAAAATGAAAATTCTGTCATCTGTCTGTCAATTCTGTCATAGTGTTTTATTTTTATACCATCATTTACTCACTCTCAAGTTGTTTTAAACCTGAATGGGTTTCTTTTTTCTGTTGAATGTTATATTATTAAATTCAGTGGGGACCAGCTACTGTTTGGTTACTCAAAATATCTTATTTTGTGTTTAGCACAAGAAAGAAATTAATACGGGTTTGGGACAACATGTAAGTGAGTAAATAATGACAGAATTATAATTTTTGGGTGAACTATCCCTTTAATGACAGTCGGCAGCATGTTTAGTACTGTCCCTTTAAGACCAGCACGAATCTAATATACAGGAACGCATCCTTTTTTCTCTCAGTTGTTTACTTTCACTTTAGACATAAGCAATTGTGTTTATATGTAAACGTTGTGTGTTTTTGACAGTATTAGCGCAATCAGATGCGATACATAACTTAGTTCAGTAATTAGGCGCTATTTGACAGGCTTTTAGTGTGCGCGTGCTTCAGGTGTATGCACTGGAAAAGCGCGTCAGAACAGCATGCATATAAAATGTTTAACCGGCAAAACTTTAAAGCAGATAATGTACTTTTGTGATTGTGAGTAAGTGCAGTGTCCTGTGAGTGTAACTCTACCACTGAGTTAACACTGATGTGAATGTATGTCGCGTTGTACAGTATACTGAGACGGAGGCGTCAGAACTGCAGCTGATAGGATAGCATGATACTACGATATTTCTCCAAAAGCAGATAGTGGAGACATTTTTATCGTCCACGATCAAAAATCGTCATATCGCACATCCCTACATACTATTGACCAACGTGTATTTTTTTTTTTTTTTTTGTATTCAGCACAATCTGTGCTACAATAATATGTGACCAAGATGGATGTACATGTTTGCATCTTTTAGAAAAAATATATATATATATTATGCGTGGTTAGTAAATTTTGGGGGGGGAAAATGTAGCTGAAATAAGGCCATAAAACCCACACTAAATAGTTCTGAATAAGACTTTTGAGTAATCAGTCTTGTAGGCTAGAATATTTACTTCGGAATTATGTGAAAATCATTCTGCTTACTCATTCACAGAAAACAATATATTGATTTAAATTTTTAAAGACATGTTTTGTGTTTGAAAGTCTATATGCGAGGGAGTGGCAATGGCCTTGAATATTAAGTGATTCTCACCAAAGAAACAAAGGGCCCTCCCCTAATGGTCCCTAATGGTCCATCAGTGTGACTGTGACTTTGAGGCAGGTAAGAGAGAATGTGAGGAGATTGACAATTTTTTTATTTATTAATTTTTTTAATTATTTGTATTTTATTTACAACACAGTATAATCAAAACATACATAATGAAGGCCAAAGACACATTATTATGCACACTGATAACCACAGAGATGTGAACAGACTTTGAGTCATTCCTGCAACAGATTCTGTTCAACAAGTGAAACAACTAAATCATACCTGATATTTACGTGTTATTTGTTTCTGCTTCTTTCCATGGATTCAAGAAGAAAAAAAAACATAATCAGTAGTCAAGAATCTGAGAAACTAATTATTATTGTTTAGCAAGTTGTTAAAATCTATTTTTGAACAGAGTAGGCTATTAATAATAAACATGTTCTAAACATACTTAGACTCGTAGCATTCATCAGGTTACAGTGTACTCTCATATTACTTTTATTGTTTTATATAGAGCATGAAAACATCGCGCCGTAAGAAATTTAAATACAATGAATTGCCTATCATATTCAAAATGTTTTACTTGATTTCAAACATTGTAGTCAAGAATTATAGTTTGGGGAAAACCCAACTATGATTTTGTAGTCATATAGCGTAGTATGTATGATTTTATAGTAGCCTATGATATGATTCTGTAGCCATAGACTCACGCATGCTTTGTAGGTATATCGTAAAAAATATATAAAATATATAAAAAAAATAATGATTTGGTTTCTGAGTGCTGCTGTTTGATCTAACCGAAAGTGGATGTTTTCAGGCTGTTTTAGGGTTATTTAGTGTTTTTAACATTACTGAAACTGTGCTTCAGTAAAGTCAGGAGGTTGGAGAGATCTCAACATCACGTAAGCAGCACCAAAATATCTCTGATGATGATTTAAAAGTTTGGGGTTGGTAAGACTTTCTAACATTTTTTTGAAATAAGCCTATTGTGGCTGCATTTATTTAATCAAAAATACAGTAAAAACAGAAATATTGTGAAATATTGAATATTTTTCAAAATGTATTTTAATTCTGTAATGCAAAGCTGAACTTTCAGCATCATTACTCCAGTCTTCAGTGTCACAGGATCCTTCAGAAATCATTCTAATATGCTGATTTGCTGCTCAAGAAACATTTCTCATTATTATCAATGTTGAAAACAGTTGTGATGCTTAACAATTTTGTGGAAATCATTTTGTTTCATGATTGGGTGAAGAACAGCATTTATTAATACAGAGATCTTTTGTAACATTACAAATGTCTTTACTGTCACTTTTGATCAATTTTTTGATCAATTTTTTTTTCATTAATTTAAACATCTCTTAACTAGTATCTTGAAAGTACACAGTGTGTAAAACTGGTTTCAGAAAAAAAAAAAAACTTTTAAAGTGTACAGTAAGTTTATTTGAACAGAATTGGCAGCGTAAAAATGTGAGCTGTTTAAACATACACACAGAACGGGCTTAATTTTTCAATGTGTCTCATTTCTCAGTGTTTTATTGGACTCCAGATTCTGGTTGTACTTTTAAACCTGGGAAATTTGCCAAATGAATAAACTGGAAACTGGAAATGAATAAAAGAGAGATATGAAAGCATGTTAAGTGCTGTGATCTATTAAACCTTATTTTTATACCACGTCTGATTTATTCTGAATTAAGATGTTAACATGAAATTAATCGCCACAAAGGGAACTGGTTTAAAATGATACGGGAACAGAAAATAAGAGAAAGCACAGCATTTGACATAAATGTCTTATCTCCTGTTATTTACTGTAGATCCAAACACAAATCCCATTGGGTCAACTAAAGCACCGCTTCTTTGGCCTGATAATCTCTCTGATATGCCTATCTAAACATTCTGATAATTTTGGGTGTGATGTGACTTGAAATAGGTTGAATGCAGTGAGCCCTGCAGACATTACTGTATATACATGTGTACATTACTGCCTCTTTTAACTCTTTTACTGTTTATCGGACAGTGGTTTAGCTTAACATGAAACAGTTGAATAAACAGGATTAGGTTTGTATACTGCTGCTTGTGAATGCATTTCATATATTGTTAATATATTGTAAAGAATCCTTAAAATAGCCAGAAAAGAAGTATATGGAATCCTTAATGCCCTGAATTACCATAACCTGCAAGAGTCTCACTTATTCACCCTAAGTGAATTAAAATGAAGAACTTGGATGAACTGCAAACCAGGTTTACGGAAAGGCAGTAAAGCTTTGAAAGGAGTAAAGATATGAAATAAAGTAGAAACAAAATTAAATTAAATTAAATTAAATTAAATTTAATTTAATTTAATTTAATTTAATTTAATTTAATTTAATTTAATTGTAGTTCACTCACAAATAATGATAATAATAAAAAATAAACAACTTCCAAATCACTTCCACAATTTATTTTAATTTTTTTTATTTTTTTATTGTAATTTTTAGATTTAATTGGATTGTTTTATTTTATTGTTTTAAGTTGCATTCAAAATCAACATTATTTTATTATTTTTAATTTAATTTTTAAAGTTGCACTCAAAATCAACTTCAAAATTTTATTTTATTTTATTTCAATTTTTATATTTTATTGGAATTTTTATTTTATTTTATTTTGAATTTGCATTCAAAATCAGTTATTTTTATTTAATTTAGTTCATTTTCATTTAATTTTGTATGAAGTTGCACTCAAAATCAACTTCAAAAATGAACAGAATTGCTAATTACTTCCACAATTTATTTTAATGTAATTTATTTTATTTTATTTTATTTTCCATTATTTTGAAGTTGCATTCAAAATTAACTTTAGTTTATTATTTTTAATGTAATTTAATTTACAAAACTGAATTTAAATTTAATTTAAAGTTACACTCAAAATCAACTTAAAAATTGAATTTTATTTTTTACATTTAATTTAATTTAATTTACTTTAATTTAATTTAATAATTTTTAATGATGATACACTCAAAACCAACTTCACAAATTAACAGAATGGCAAATCGCTTCCGCAGACAATATTTTTATGTTCATTTGTTTCATTAATTTGGCAAAACCTGCATTATTCAACAAGGAGCAATGAATGATTTAAAAAGCAAAATGACTGGCATGTGCTGATCCGTGAGCGACGTACGTGCATACGTTGTTAAAATAAAGACGCAAGACATGGAGTGCATTAATGTAAGCCAAGAAAATTCACCCAAGGACTAAATTTAGTCTATTATTTTAGTCTAATTAGATTAGAGGTACATTGAGGTTCTGGACTTATTCAAAACAAACCAATAAAAATATAATTTTGGTTCCAAGCCCTGATGATAAGACGCATTAAAGTCCTAAGTTACAAACTCCTCAGCCATCCAAACCTGGATTCAAACCGTCTGTCCCTTGTTAAGAACCCCTTACGCTCTACGTCAGTGCTATTTCTTTGCTTACATTATTAAGTATGTGAGCGAAAAGCGTAAATTGTGAACTAGAGTGACCTGGCCAGATAAGGTTGTTAAGACTTGCCAAAGCAGGCGTCAATATTATGACAGTTCACATTGTAAGTGGCAACTAAAAAGAGACTGCGAGAGGCATTGAGGCTTTTCTCACATCATTAAACAACCAATGATTACAGCAAGCCGAAAAAAATTAACAGAACTCGCAGCGAGAAGTGATGATATGTAGGCCTTGGACGACAGACAGAGGCCTGCGCTAAGCTAAGCGTGTGCCCGGAGATGAACTTGCAATAATGAAGGACAAGCTAAAAAGAGAAACGGTTATTGTGTAAATATTTTTAGCTCTACTTTAAAGTCAAACAGAATCTTTCGGCTTATGAGAAACTCCAGGGAGGGAATTACAAGAAAAAATTACAAGCTCTTCAGAGCCTCTGAGTCTGGGGGAAAAAATGCAATGGAATGTGACAAAACAAACCACAACAACAATAAAAACCCAACAATCAATCTTCAGAAGGGAATCGCAAACAAAATGCACAGGATGAGCAAACAAACCTCCTTTCCTCAATTTTGAACGGATACCTTCAGTCCCTGTATCCTTCAGTCCGGGGCCTCCTCTCTGCTGGGACAGGGTTCCCACACAACCTCATTGGCTACTGCGAAGGGTGTAAAGATAAATCATGTTTGCATAAAACACTTTGCTGTTTGTTCACAATGGCTTCATGCTCCACCTCCCCCTCCCCCTCCCATTGTTTCCTCCAGTAAAAACACTCCTGTCTCTCTCCCACCACTGATAAATGTACTGGAGAAACTGCAGTCTTGTTTGTTCAGCAATTATGAAATGATTTCACCAGCAAAGCCACTTCTCACTGACATTATCTCACACAGCTTCTTGTTATGCAAGTCTGGAAGCCACGGGACGGCACTTGAGGAAAAAAAAAAAAGACCAATGACTTGGGAAAAAAAGTTTGGCCACTTGCAATCTTATCATTAGGCATCCTATCATGTTTGTCACACTCATAACTGTTGACAGCGGAAGAGGAATTGCTGATTTACTGTCCACTGAGAGCATGATTGGAAATATATTTCTTTAAAAAAAAAAAAAAAAAAACGTGTGGATTTCTGCATGAAACACTGCTAAAATGTCATCTATGGCAACAACATATTTATTAAGCAAACAACTGGCTTTGGTCTTAAGGCGTTTTCCACTAAAAGGGACATTTTTAAGCATTAGAGTTTTGTTGTGAGAAATAATATTAGGTGTGTCCTATTTTGTTACTCAAGTTATTAGTTTATGACAAATATAAATTTATAAGTAACTATAATTAATTTGGGTACAAATGACTGTAGCTAACCCTGTCACGGTGCACACACGAGGGATGAATGAGGAGACGAAGGTAAGCTCAAAATACAGTCTTTAATGAAATCCAAACAAGACATGGCAAGACAAGGCAGGGCTGACACACAGGAACACCGGGAGTAACAAGTAGACCAGACGAAAATGAACTGAACAGGTAGGAAATAAATACACATGATAATTAACCACACACACCTGAAAGAAATCATTAACAATCAAACTAGACGAGGACAGGAACAGGAAGGACCAAATAAGGGCATGGAGGGGGAAACACACAAGACATGACAGACATGACGGTGACATTACTCCCCCCCTCCCGGAAGGCGCGACCCACGCCATAACAGTACCACCGGGAAGGGGGGGTGGGCGCTCTGGATGCCCCCCAGTACAGACACAGACAGGATGACAGGACAGGGGCCTCCAGGACGGAACAGACAGGAATGGGTGCCATGGCAGATCAGGGATCTCAGGAGGCCATGGCGGTGTAGGGAGCACAAGAGGATATGGTGGTACAGGGATCTCAGGAGGCCAAGGCGGAGCTGGGAGCTCTGGAGGCCATGGCAGAGCTGGGAGCTCTGGAGGCCATGGCAGTGGCCCGGCCACTACAGCCAGAACCCCTTTGTGCCGCCCCCCTCAAAAATTCCTTGGGGGAACTTACTGGCAGAACTCTGGCTTACGGGCAGATCACCCACGGCTCTATGTTGGGCCGACCGGGCGCACCTGTGCCGGTTCGGGCTCTCCGTCAGAAGATAGCAGAAGAGCTTTTCCTTGCAGCAGAAGTTTTTGCAGAAGAGGTTTTTTTTAGAAGAGAGGTTTTTTTTAGAAGAGAGGGCCGGACCTGTGAATGAGACCTTTATCTGGTATAGAGGTCACACCTCTGGGGAGTCAAAGAGCCAATGGGCTCCCGTCTCTTTGGAGGGAAGGTTTTACGACTCTTTGTCTCTGAGCATGGCAATTTGCATGGGGTTGGATTAATAAGGGATATACAAACTATTGAAGATTCTTAGAACACTTATATGTTGCATAGGTAGCAACATATAATGTATACTCTCAATTAGATCATCCGAAGATGAATTGGTAGAGATCAAACATGATATAAGTGAGGTAATATTAACTAGTTATCTATCATAAACATGCATAAAACAGGATACAGTACAAAAAAACAATATACACAAACAGTTACAATATACACAATGACCTGAGGATGTGTGTATGTATTCAAAGAAAGGTTTTTCAATGAATTAATTAGAGAAGAGTCCATTCTTATGTGCCTTAATGTCCCTTTCCAAAGGGAAAATTAGGTGAGTGTTGCTCGGCCTGCATTCCTTAGAGCAATAAAACTAGTGTTATCATGTTGGTTGCTATGGAACCGGGGGGGCCTGGAGTCATCACAGACATACCGGCACTCAGAATGTGTGTGGGGTGAGGGGTCTGTGGTTAGTTGTTAATCTAATAACTAATTTGATTTGTTAAATCTGATGAACAAATGTGTGTCTGATTGGTCCAAATGCTACAAGCTTTTATTTGAAACAGAAATCTTTTGTGACTATAATAGGGTTTACTGTTACTTTTGATCAATTAAACGTTTCCTTGCCAAATAAAAGTTTTAATTTTTTTAAATAATTCTGACCCCAAACTTTTGAATGGTACTGCATTTTCTATATTATTATTATTATTATTATTATTATTATTATTATTATTATTATTATTTTGTTTACTAGAAAATAAATTCATACAAACTAGGGTTGCAAAATATATATGCAATATAGCAATGTCCTTTTACCGATCATATGCTGAAATTAGTTTCAGGCCCATTTTTTTTTTTTTTTTTTTGCTCCCTGTTAATGAAAAGTGCCATATCTTTATTGAACAAATAGTTGAACCGATTAAAATCATCAGACTTGTATCCAAAATCAATTGAGAATGTCTAGACGTCTGTATTCTAGAACGCAAAAGTATGATAATGCAACCTGACAAAAGATCCAAAACACTTGAGCAGATCAACAACAGCGTGACTCAAACTCTGTACTGAATGGCCAAGTGCGCGTCCTGATCTCAGCCCTATTGAAATGATATGTTTTGAAGCAGAATGAAGCAAGACATCCAATACAAACATTTGAACTGAGAACGTTTTGCTTAGAAAAAAATAGCCAAATACCTGTTAAAAGTTGTTCTACAGCTAGCTTTAGCTGGTTCCACTACTAAATAAATCTACAACCATTGTTGAATGAAACTGGTTCATTGAAGGTTGCTGGTTCAATCCCAGCATGAAGTGCATGCAAGTTAGTTTGGATAAAAAGCATCTGCTAACTGATTATTTGCTTACTTGCACATGCATATAATTGTTTATACTTATTTCCTTACAACCACCTCCACCTTGTGTCCATAAACAAGAAACATCTGTTTTGAAACTCATCTCAACAATGGCTTCATCTCTCCTCCGTTTGATCTATGATCAGTGCATAGTTAGAAACAATGCTGTTGAATGTTTTTCCTGTGAGTAAGATGAGATACTTTAGGGGACAATTCACTGGCGTCTGACATGTCATCATATTTCAAAAGAATCCGCCCTTCCCCCATAACACATCTACAAAGACTTCAAGACAAACGCTGTCTGCATGGAGACACAGCCATGCATTGTTGCATCAATCTCTCACCCCCAAACTTGCTTCTCAACTAAATATGTCTTCATTGGTGACTAAATAAAGACCCAGTGCCACTGGAAGCCATATTCTGCATGTCAGTCGAGATCCTTCATGGGCCTTATTATTTGACACTACTGTCATGAGCAAAAGGATTTCATCTCATTTTTGTCCATGGTGTACAACGGCAAAAGTAAAGTAAAATAATTTTCCTCATGACAGGAGTGTCAATCAATAAAGCCTGTGAAGGAGCCCAACTGACATGCAGATTGATTTATGAATAAATAAAAACAAACAAACAAACAAACAAATAGATAAAGGTTTTAAAAAAAATACATTAAAAAATAAAGAAACTGATACATTTTTAATGTTCTTAATTTACTCATAAAAACAGGAAAAAGTATTTTTTTTATTATCTAATAATTAATTTTCAATAATAACATATACAGTATAAATAGTTGAAACTACTGAATGAACAAACAAACAAACAAATAAATAACCAACCAACCAACCAACCAAAAAAAAAATAAATAAATAAAATAAAAGATTAAAAAAAAATTGATACTTTTTAATGATCTTAATTTGAAATAAATAAATAAATAAATAACCAATGGTTTAAAAAATATATTCAAAATATAAAGAAACTGATACGTTTTTAATGTTCTTACTCTTAAAAACAGGAAAAGGTAATTAAAAAATAAAACAGAGAATCTTGATTATTTATTATCTAATAATTAATTTTCAGTAATAACATATATAAATTGTTGAAACTATTGCACAAACAAACAAACAAACAAATAAATAGATACATTATATATGTATACACACAGTGTTGTGAAAGATTGTTTGCCCCCTTCCTGATTTTTAATTTTTTTGCATGTTTGTCACACTTCAATGTTTCAGATCATCAAACAAATTTAAATATTAATCAAAGATAACACAAGTAAACACAACATGCAGTTTTTAAATGAAGTTTTTTATTATGAAGGGAAAACAAAATCCAAACCCACATGGCCCTGTGTGAAAAAGTGTTTGCCCCCTAAACCTAATAACTGGTTGGGCCACCCTTAGCAGCAACAACTGCAATCAAGCGTTTGAGATAACTTGCAATGAGTCAGTTACAGCGCTGTGGAGGAATTTTGGCCCACTCATCTTTGCAGAATTGTTGTAATTCAGCCACATTGGAGGGTTTTCGAGCATGAACCGCCTTTTTAAGGTCTCAATAGCATCAGCATCTCAATAGGATTCAGGTCAGGACTTTGACCAGGTCACTCCAAAGTCTTCATTTTGTTTTTCTTCAGCCATTCAAAGGTGGACTTGCTGGTGTGTTTTGGATCACTGTCCTGCTGCAGAACCCAAGTTCGTTTCAGCTTGAGGTTACGAACAGATGGCCGGACATTGTCCTTCAGGATTTTTTGGTAGACAGCAGAATTCATGGTTCCATTTATCACAGCAAGTCTTCCAGGTCCTGAAGCAGCAAAACAGCCCCAGATCATCACACTACCACCACCATATTTTACTGTTGGTATGATGTTCTTTTTCTGAAATGCTGTGTTACTTTTATGCCAGATGTAATGGGACACACACCTTCCAAAAAGTTCAACTTTTGTCTCGTCAGTCCACAGAGTATTTTCCCAAAAGTCTTGGGGATCATCAAGATGTTTTCTGGCAAAACTGAGACGAGCCTTTATGTTCTTTTTGCTCAGCAGCGGTTTTCGTCTTGGAACTCTTGAAACACTTTCACACAGGGCCATGTGGGTTTGGATTTTGTTTTCCCTTCATAAAAAAACTTCATTTAAAAAATGCATGTTGTGTTTACTTGTGTTATATTTGATTAATACTTAAATTTGTTTGATGATGTGAAACATTAAAGTGTGACAAACAAGCAAAAAAATTAAAAATCAGGAAGGGGGCAAACAATTTTCCACACCACTGTATATATATTAGGGGTGTTCGATATGACGATTTTTGATCTTGGACGATAAAAATGTCTCCATGATCTGCTTTTGAAGAAATATCGTAGTATCGTGCTACAGCGCACATTCTATCAATTACAGTTCTGGCGCCGCCGTATCAATATACTGTACAACACGACATACAGCGGTAGAGTTACTCTGACAGGACACTGCGCTTATTCGCGATTGCAAAAGTACATTATTTGCATACAAGCCTTGCCGGTTAAATGTTTTCATTTGTCTGACGTGCGCTTTTTCTTAGCGCATACACCAGAAGCACGCGTGCTAAAAAGCCCGTCTAATAGCGCCTGATTACTGAGCTAAGTTATCTTTTGCGCTAATATTGTCAAAACACACAAGGGTTACATATAGACTCAGTTGGTTATGTCTAAATGAAAGTAAACAGATGAGAGATAAACGGATGCGTGCCTTTATCTTAGATGCGTGCAGGTCTTAAAGGGACAATAATAAACATGTAGCCGACTGTCATTAAAGGGATAGTTCACCCTAAAATTTAATATCCTCCTAAGACCCCCCAAAAGAAGCTTTGTGAATTTAGTATTTTTTCATGTCATTACATTGTTTAGAGCATAAGAAAAAAATGGAAAAATAACATTTTTGAAAAATTATATTTTATTAATATTTTATTCCATGTCCTCTGTAGAGGACACTAGGACTCAGTTTTTCTAAAAAAAAAATAAAATAAAATGGCATGAATAGACATCAAAAAGGCAAAAACAATGGATTTTTTTTTTTTTTTTTTAAATCAAGAATCAATTTTTAGGTTTCAGGATTTTTTATACCAAACTTTGTTTAATGATGATTCTCAACTATGCTATAAAATATATATCAAAATGATTTGATATACCATTTTGTTTTATGCAATATGTGTGTAAAAATTTCCATGAACTGGTTTTCCCATTAAACACAGTGTATATATACACTGCATCTAATTTGCATATTAATGTGTTGCTGTTAGGACAGCATGTTGAAAAAAGAATTGTCATAATGGGAGTAATAATTGGCCAGATTTTCATAATATTATCTAATATTTCATAAGAAAATTGATATATAATTTATTTTCCTATTCAATTGTTATGTCTCCCAAAATGCATAATAAACATGCTTTTAGTCCTGGTGTCCTCTACAGTGGACATGTATGAAATGATGTCCTGTTTCAGAACAGGAAGTCATATTTGGATTTGAAAACCCATAATATTTTCCTGAAATGTTGCTTTATGACAAACAATTTGAAAATTATTCAGATTTAAATGACAATTACAAAATATAATCATATTTCCATAAGGATGTAAAATTTTTCACTAAATTAATTTTAGCCATCTTTAAAGACCTAGGAGAGGGTGTGGTCATGGTGAAACTTCTAAACATTTGGTATCTCTAAAAAGCCCTGAATGTGCTCCGTACAGGACATCCAGACTTAAAACTGTGACGTGAGGTCTCAGAGAAATTCACTAAATTAAAATGTCCACTGTAGAGGCAAAAACTCCTAGCTGGGTCTCAGGAGGATATCTGTCATTATTACTCACTCACATGTTGTCCCAAACCTGTATTAATTTCTTTCTTGTGCTGAACACAAAATAAGATATTTTGAAGAATGTGGGTAACCAAACAGTTGCTGGTCCACACTGAATTTGATAGAAGGAAAAAAATCTAATGTAAGTCACTGTGGACCTACTGTTTGGTTTTCCACGTTCTTCAAAATAGCATTTATGTTTAGCAGAAGAAAGAAACTCACTCAGGTTTAAAACAACTTTTAAGTAAATGATGGTATAAAAATAAAACACTGTGACAGAATTGACAGATTTTTTTATTTTTGGGTGAACTATTCCTTTAACGTTAATAAAACAACAAAACACAAAGAGAAAAATCACTCACTACTCTTGACTGAAAAACTTTAATACAGTTTCTTTATAGTGTTTTATTTGTTCATTCACGCTAAATACACCTATTGTACCTGAAAATAAAGCACTGTTTGTTTTATTTGTATTTTATGTGTATTTGTAATGTGTATCTATGTTCTTATTTTTTAATAAGAAAGATAAAATAATGACAAAGATTTTTATCTTCTCCCACTTTGCCCTAAATTTCTGCCATTCTTTTTTTTTTTTTTTTGTTACCTTGAAAGGCTTTGTCTTTATAACAGGGAAATTAGTTTGGCTGTAATGCTCAGACAACTTGCAAAATAGTAAAACCAACATGACAAAGAATCGTGATAAAATCGTGAATCGTGATATTTCTAAAAAATAATTGTGATATATTTTTCCATATCGCCCACCCCTAATATATGTACACAGTGGGTACAGAAAGTATTCAGACCCCCTTAAATTTTTCACTCTTTGTTATATTGCAGCCATTTGTTAAAATAATTTAAGTTCATTTTTTTCCCTCATTAATGTACACACAGCACCCCATATTGACAGAAAAACACAGAATTGCTGACATTTTTGCAGATTCATTAAAAAAGAAAAACTGAAATATCACATGGTCCTAAGTATTCAGACCCTTTTCTCAGTATTTAGTAGAAGCACCCTTTTGATCTAATACAGCCATGAGTCTTTTTGGGAAAGATGCAACAAGTTTTTCACACCTGGATTTTGGGATCCTCTGCCGTTCCTCCTTGCAGATCCTCTCCAGTTCTGTCAGGTTGGATGGTAAACGTTGGTGGACAGCCATTTTTAGGTCTCTCCAGAGATGCTCAATTGGGTTTAAGTCAGGGCTCTGGCTGGGCCATTCAAGAACAGTCACGGAGTTGTTGTGAAGCCACTCCTTCGTTATTTTAGCTGTGTGCTTAGGGTCATTGTCTTGTTGGAAGGTAAACCTTCGGCCCAGTCTGAGGTCCTGAGCACTCTGGAGAAGGTTTTCGTCCAGGATATCCCTGTACTTGGCCACATTCATCTTTCCCTCGATTGCAACCAGTCGTCCTGTCCCTGCAGCTGAAAAACACCCCCACAGCATGATGCTGCCACCACCATGCTTCACTGTTGGGACTGTATTGGACAGGTGATGAGCAGTGCCTGGTTTTCTCCACACATACTGCTTAGAATTAAGGCCAAAAAGTTCTATCTTGGTCTCATCAGACCAGAGAATCTAATTTCTCACCATCTTGGAGTCCTTCAGGTGTCTTTTAGCAAACTCCATGCGGGCTTTCGTGTGTCTTGCACTGAGGAGAGGCTTCCGTCAGGCCACTCTGCCATAAAGCCCCGACTGGTGGAGGGCTGCAGTGATGGTTGACTTTCTATAACTTTCTCCCATCTCCCGACTGCATCTCTGGAGCTCAGCCACAGTGATCTTTGGGTTCTTCTTTACCTCTCTCACCAAGGCTCTTCTCCCCCGATAGCTCAGTTTGGCCGGACGGCCAGCTCTAGGAAGGGTTCTGGTCGTCCCAAACGTCTTCCATTTAAGGATTATGGAGGCCACTGTGCTCTTAGGAACCTTAAGTGCAGCAGAAATTTTTTTGTAACCTTGGCCAGATCTGTGCCTTGCCACAATTCTGTCTCTGAGCTCTTCAGGCAGTTCCTTTGACCTCATGATTCTCATTTGCTCTGACATGCACTGTGAGCTGTAAGGTCTTATATAGACAGGTGTGTGGCTTTCCTAATCAAGTCCAGTCAGTATAATCAAACACAGCTGGACTCAAATGAAGGTGTAGAACCATCTCAAGGATGATCAGAAGAAATGGACAACACCTGAGTTAAATATATGAGTTTCAACAGCAAAGGGTCTGAATACTTAGGACCATGTGATATTTCAGTTTTTCTTTTTTAATAAATCTGCAAAAATGTCAACAATTCTGTGTTTTTCTGTCAGTATGGGGTGCTGTGTGTACATTAATGAGGAAAAAAAAAATGAACTTAAATGATTTTAGCAAATGGCTGCAATATAACAAAGAGTGAAAAATTTAAGGGGGTCTGAATACTTTCCGTACCCACTGTGTGTGTGTATATATATATATATATATATATATATATATATATATATATATATACACACATACATACATACATACATACATACATACACATACACACACACACACACACACACACACACACACACACATATATATATATTATAATTTGAGACACAATTTCAAAATCATGGCAAAAGTCATATAAAGTGTGACTGGTTTGTTTTAATTAATGTTTCTGGGTCATATCATGATTTATTATATTTTATTACAGTTATTTAGGATGTCTTGGCATTAAAATGATTTCAGAGCTCTGTTTTGAATGTTTTCAGCAGATGATATCACACAGAATGACTGCCAGAAACCAGACACTTCATTTCAATCAAGCAGCCATGCTGTAGTCAATGAAAAAAACAGCTGACCATCACAATTATAACAGAGCATGTGGATATTGTAGTAACATAACTACTAATTTGTTTAACAGTCAGTAATGAATACTCAATAATTGCTACTGTGTTAGTCCAATAATAATAAAAAAAAAACTGGAAAGGGATGTGCTTTCCAAAGTCTGTGACGCTTTCCTCCAGCCTGGAAATTCTCAATTACACGTCTTTGAGCATCAGCACCTGCTGTGCATTTACACAAACCATGTGATGAGTTCAAACAGCAGCATTAGGTTTTAAATTCCTCTCACAGAAGTGGCTGTGCTAAACTGAGGCTTAAAATCACTGAACAGGTCTAAGAGGGGATTTGATAACTCTTTAAGATAACACCTGACAGACAAGAAACAGATGAATATTCTGATTTACGCCAAAAGAAAACAGTCTTCAGGTCAGACAGCTAAAGAGTCTGAGGAAGTATAACGCTGTAGCTGAGCGATACTCCATAAAGAATTCAACAAAAGAACAACTTTCTCTCTAATCTGTTTGTCTTTTATCAAAGCTTTAGACATGAATTAAAACTGAAACTTATTCTCTATTCCAAGATAAGACATTTTCAATTTCTAAATAAAAAAATAATGACCATTATGGAGTGGACACAACAATTACTTGTTTACTGCTCTCAGGAGACCATCTCTGGCAAATCAAAAGCTCCTGCATGACAACAACTGCATATTTTGTATTATTAAAAATTAATAGGGGAGACTGGGACTAGCTGTCTCACTTTTATGCCAGTAAATATTTCTCATGTTGTTTTATTTTTTAATGTCAAATGTAGTATATTGACCTAAATGCTAAAATGCTAAAACATTCATTGTTCATACAGGTCATTGCACACATTGTGACCAATGGTGGGGCATGTTGTCACAATGGCTTCTGCCAATAAATAGCCTATAATAGGCTTTTCAACAAAATTGTAAACAGTTATGAGACCAAATAGTGCAGGTGACACATAAAATTGGTTTTAAAAGTAACACAAATATAAAGCCATTGTTTTGACTAACAAATATTTTAATTAATAAATTGTATATACACTACCATTCAAAAGTTTGGAGTCTTTAGGATTATTGTTATTATTATTATTATTATTATTGTTGTTGTTGTTGTTGTTGTTATTATTAAGAAAATTAAATTGATCAAAAGTGACACTAAATGCATTTACATTGTTACAAATTTAAAATAAATGCTGTTCGTTCATTCATTCATTCATTCATTCATTCATTTATTGTTTCACTTTCTATTTATCAAAGAATCCTGAAAAAAAGTGGTCATGGTTTTCACAAAATATATCAAGCTGCATAACTGTTTTCAACATTGATAATAATAAGAATTGTTTCTTGAGCAGCAAATCAGAATTTAATTTATTTAAATTGTAATAATATTTTACAATATTACCGTATTTACTGTGTTTTTGGCTTTGGTGAGCATAAAAAAAAAATCTTACCAACCTAAAGCTTATGAACAGTAGTGTATTTAAAACATTTGAAACACACATGATAACTTTCCTGACAGTTATGAAAAACGTCCCAAATAAAATAAATGTATGTGCAGAAACTCATTGTGCGCTAAAAAATTTACTTTCATAGACTTTCACAAAAAAATAAATAAATAAATAAATAAATAAGCATCATAGGCTGGTGCTGATGTAGCAATTCTTTGTTACATAACATGTTTTTAAAGGGTGATGAAATTCATTCCGCAACAGGCATCAGCTATTCTTGTTAAAAATGTGAAACATGCTAAGGGCAGCAGACAGTCTGAGATAAAGACGAGACAGTATATGCTGCATGTTCGTGTAGGTATGTGCCAGTCTTCTAAAATGACAGAAGATATCCTGATGGCCGGGTCTATCTCGCTCCATCTAGAGTGATGTGAGTGAAGTGTGTAATAGCGGTGAGTAATGCACTGTGACAGTGGCTGCTCCGGCCATAAAAGACTCTGAGTGTACAAAATGCATGATCCTAAAGGGATATTTGACCTAGAAATGAACAGTCTGTCATCATTTACTCACCCTCATGTCATTCCAAACCTGACTTACTTTCTTCTGCAGAACACAAAAGAAGGTATTTTAGAAGAACGTATAGGTAATCAAAAAGTTTTGGTCACCACTGACTTCCAGATTAGGGAAGTATAGAAGTCCACATTGAATTTAGAATCTAATTTGAACCTGGAAAAAATAGATCATTTTAGAATTTTATAAAACAAAGAAACACTATGATTTAATAAGCAGACAACATATTAAAGATTAATTCTAGTAAGAACTTATCAAATAAGCAAACTGATCATGGGAACTCCTTTAATCCAAAAGTCAAATTAAAGCACAAGATGCTCTTTGGATCACTGTCAAATCATGCTGGAGAACATGATCATCAGGTTTTGTTCTTGTCAGCTCGAATCCTGCTGTCATTAAAGCAAAAAGAAGACAAATCAAATGACATCCGTAATTTTTCACTTCAGCCTAAAATTTTATGCTAATAATGGCATTCATACTGAAAATATATACACATAAAATAGAAGCATTTCCACAGCATTTCTAAGCTGATCTCAGACTTTTGAATCACACTGTACATGTATGTTCAGGTTACAATATTCCCTTTTGTATTATAACAGGGCTGATGGATAGTTAGAGTACAGTCCATTAGTTTGTGCATGTGTATTTGTTCATGTGTCCAGTCTTATATTAGGGTGATGTGGCCTTGCCCCACCTGGACGTCAAGGGCACAGGCTAAAATAATCTTCTAAATTACTTGCCAAGAGCAATTCCATCTGCTTCTGTCTGTGTCTACAATGTGCCTACTGTTTGCAATGTGAGGCAGGAGAATTGGCCAAAAGCCATTTCAAAAATTAAATCAAGGGATTTCAAATATTAGCATACGGGAAAAAAACAACAAAAAACAAACAAACAAACAAAAAAAAAAAACACATTGTTAAAATGCTGCAGTAAAAACCTTTACCATATATTATAAAAACTGTAAATGGGTTGAGCATTATATGTTACTTTACTGTAAAACAGTGTCAAATTGATGGTTTTTGGAAGTAAAAACTATAAATTACAATATAATTTTTACAATATAATGAGAAAGACAAATCAAAGCTCACCACAAGTAGATTTTCCACAAGCTGAAGAAAATACTACAGCAAGTGCACAAAAAACACCATCATGGTATTAAACGTGACAATAAAATAATGTAATAAATGTTAATTTAACAACATAAGATAAACCATACTGTTTACTGTACAAATCTAGGAAGAAACATCAAACCATCAAACAACTATGTTGTGAAATGAAAAACCATTAAAGCCCAGATGTACTAATAGCCTGCAGCAGCGCAAATCTTCTTTTGCCGTTAAAAAAACTACTGTCAAGATTTACTAAAGACACGCAATAAAATGTCAGCGATGAAAAGGTGTGGACACTGTTATTTCAGCAGCTGACTTTATTGCATATACATTTGTAGGAATTTCCCCTTTTCAGACACAAAATTTATGAAGAGAGTAGTTAAATGAATCATGAATCAAGGTGATTTACTGTAGTAAGGTTTGTGGCAGTCAACTTACTGGTATTTGTGTCATTATTTAACACCTGTGTTGTTATATTACACGCAGCTGATTATCATCGGTTCTGCTTGTTTGCGACCCTATAATAATTTGTGCTGCTCTTGGTAGATTGCATTGGGCTACAGGTTGTAGCTGTGGGCCCTGATGATTTCCCTGGAGAATCATCACCATGGCCCTCGTCATTATGATCTGGCTGGATCTGTGTTCTTTAATTTGCTCATTGTCAGTAGATCACCCAGTAGATCACTGTCCACTCCCATCAGCACTTTTATGGGATTGCGCGCTCACACTAATTTGCCCTGTTTAGTACATATGGCCTTATATGTGTCACACAGGGAATTCTGGGAATGTGAATTTACAATTTTTCCACAGTAAATTATAAGAGCCCATGTTCTGTTTCCCTTCCAAAAACTGTAAAGACCTCCTATAGTGAAAATCAAGTTTTTAAGATTGTTAACATGCTAATCTGGCGTTTTAATATGCTTAAGGACAAACCAGCTGGAAATTTATTAGTCAACACCATTGCTAAGCATTTTCTCCTTAAAATTTTAGTTTACTAAAGTTTAAAAAATCCCTACCATCGCAAACATGTAACCAATCCCGTCAACCTGCAGGGTAGGGCTTTTCATATCATTAATTGTCTGAGATAGTGAACGGGAATGTGGTTTGTGTAACTTTAGCAACACATTATTAGCTGTTTGATAATGTACAGTAGTCAAGCCAAAGGCTAATGATATCAATCACCGCTACATGTCCGATTATAGAGAGTGATACATAAAATGCATTACCATTCGATTTGCACATCACCCTGTATAATTCACTCTTCCTCTACTTCTTCAGAATCAGTTTCTGGTTCAAATACATATATGGCTAAATTAGTCCAACATTGCTGTTTACAATTGTGTAGCATTTGCTACTTTTGACTTTTTCAGTTTTTCAACTTTAGTTAGTGTGTAATGTTGCTGCTTGAGCATAAAAAAAGATCTGAAAGTTTACAAAGCTCAAAATCCACTCTAGAGAAGATGGAGAAGAGATGCTTTAGTAGCTTGTTGTCACCATTTTGAAGAGACGATGTACTTCCAAACTTTTCCCAAAATCCCTTTATTTGCTACCTGGTCTCATGACGAAAACGTACCTCTGGGAACTTTTTCGCAAAACGCAAAATACGTACCAGTGAGTACATATCACTGGAGTTTCCAACAGAAATTAACACTAGAGGCGGTAAAACAGCGAGCACTTCTAATCGTTTTTGTGCATATTTATGATTACAGCTCCATATGTTTCACTTTCCGGACGTAACAAGCTTGCTCAATAGCTCAGCCGGCACAGAATTGGACTTAGGATGCAGAATCCTTGGGTACGAATCCCGTCTAAAACATGACTCACGATGAAAGAGCTGAAAGATCAGAGATTGAAAAACAAGCTAAAATGGAATGCTTGCGATTGCATTTTTACGTCACATTTTCTTTTGTTCACACTATCGGGTAGGTTTAGGTGAAGTGCAGATGGTACGTTATTTTAAAACGTCACAGAGCATTAGACTTATAGTGCCACTCAACGGACATTTCAAGTCAGAACTGCAGTGACACCTACAAAATCGACATCACATAAAACGCACCATATGTATGTTCATCTGTTCTGGGGAAAAAAAAAAAAAAAACGAACACTCTTTTAGTGCCACTCAGTGGACATTTCACATCGAATATGTCACGAAACGTACATGGCAGTACGTATTTCGTGTCCTGCAAAAAAGTTCCCAGAGATACGTTTTCATCATGAGAACAGGTTGTTTATTTGTGCTTGCAGAGGTTCTGCATGATCCTCTTATTTGTAAACATTCTCAGGGTCTGAATCATAGACTGTAAAAAAAAGATGGACAACGCATCTCCACTTTGTTCCACTACCAAAAAAAAGTGAAGCCAAAACATTTTTATAGCATCAAGTAACTAGCTTAAAGCAAACTTATTCAAAAAAATTAACACTTTAATATCAGCATGATAAGAACTACCTAAAATTACAGAAACCATCTTAAAGAAAAATTTATTTGAAGTGTAATTAGATTTTTTTATTTTGGCTCACATCCCATTCGTTTACATGGAGAGGGCGGGGTTTATGAACTAAACTGCAGCCAGCCAGCAGATGGAAATCAAAATGTTTTGGCTTCACTTTTGAAGTGTGTACGGCACACTTGGTCTGAATCGGGCTTGAACTGGTATGCCAAAATTGACACCATTGTTAATATTTACACCTGAGCATGTGTTATTTTGAATATCAAAGATGAGTTTTAAGGGATAAAATTAATGACTGCAGGGGGTCTTTAAAATTTTATTTTACTTTAAAATTAATTGAAATGTCCTTTTAGATTAATTATATATATAAATTTTATTTTTTTTTTTCACCATAAATAGTAAAGGAACTTAGAGTTAACCAATTAACAGGTTTTTGTCATAGCATTTTTATAGTCTTTTACCGTTAAAATTACAATTATTTTTACATGACCGTGAAACATTAGACTACAATAAAGAGGCAAAGTAGTAACTGCTTTGAAGCCACTGTCAACAGAAATCCGTTTAACACGATACAGTGATTTTGCGGTTGGAGCTGTGATGTTCTTCTAACCCATTAATCTTCTTGTAGCAGTTGGAGTGAGTGTTTCTCCAGGTGTTTCATACATGTTGATGGAGATGTAGTTCTGCGGGACTCCTATTACACGCTCTGCAGTCTGTGGACCTCCACATCAAACTCCTTCACTGCTCAAATGTGACAGCTACTCGCAATGAGAGAGTAACATGTGGCCCGACTGTTTTTACAAGCAGAACCGTGAGTGTAATGCTTAAGTGGAAAGGTGTTTTTCCAGGCTGGAGTTAAAACAACTCTCCATGTTTCTCTCACAGATAATCTTGAGTTGGTGTTGCCATTTTCTCAGACCACAAGAAGAAAGTTAGCGAAATGCTCAAGCTGCCTCATAAAGGCAAAGTGGCATTTGACAAAAGCAAGGCATTATGAGATAATCCTGCCGTTGTCCAAGTGCTGCTTCTCACATAGGTACTTGTTTACTTATATTTCATTCCTCAAGCTTGAAGTCTTAAGGGTGGTGTCTAGTTACTTGCTTCCATGGCTTGGCTGACCATTCTAGCTGCAATGCTAATCCCAGCGTGGAAAAATACATCTCTCTGACAAATATTTGTCTACACTTCAGATCTGTTCAGCGCCTCTGTCATGGCCCACATCTTTGACAACCAATGACCACAGACGTGAACACACACACATACACACACAAACACACACTCACTGGTGAGTTGCATGTAAGATGACGTGTTCAGGTCAAAGGTCTGTCTGCCTGTATGTGAGTTTAGTGAGAGTGATATATGAGATAGAAAAACCCTCAGGAGGGTCAAAACTTTGACAGTGAAGTCACTAGGCACTATATATGCATGATCACTGGAGGCACTAGTGAACTGCTTTTTTTTTTTTTTTTTTTGGAATTCTTCCAATTCAAATGGCTTTATCAATGCTGCTCTCATACGAAGTGTGCAGGTTTTGCACCACTAGTGGCACCAAAAAGAATTGCAAAAAGATGTTCGTACATGAGCAGTGTTTTGAAAGCATCACAGATTCATAGTGTTTACACTCTTCGGAAACTCAACCGTCCACCTAGTGCACACTACTTAGACTTTACTCATCCATTCCTCACTCTAACATGTTTTAAGTCTACAACAAGTCTACAAAAAATGCCCATATCGGATTGTAGTGTTGAATTTTGAAAATATTTTTTTGCTTTTGATCGAACTTAGTTTCCACGAGCTGTCATTTGTATGACTGTTTTAACCTAAAACCTATTTTAACCTATGACTGTTTTTTTTTTTTTTTCTCAAAGTTTATTTCTTGTCAGGGTTATTATTGTCAAAGTCTCTTTAAGACAAGTCATGTCACTCTGCGGCCATCTTTGAAACGCCTTTCGGGCATGCAAGTGCAGCTCCTATCTCTTTAAATGGGGAAACACCAATTCTCCAAAACTGTTCACTAAGCTTACGATTAAATTTCATATTTGAAATCGTCAAAGAAATCTGACAACAACTGTATCATAAATGTTGTTTATTTTGCTCAATTAACGTTATAAAAAGCAAATTTTTCAGGTTAGATAAGCCAGTGCGCATGCGCAGTCCTAAGAGCACAGAACGCTGACTGTTTCTATAGCAACTGGGACTTCTAACGGCAGCTGCAGTGACGCTCTGACTTTACCGATTAGCGATTGGCTCTTTCATTCAGAAGGCGGGGCTTCCTGCGATTGAGAGACACGTCTTGGGTATTCTGTAGTTTTTGTTATTGTTAATTAAAACTAAAACTATAAATAACTTAAAATAAAATGAACACTGAAATAAAATAAAACCTAAAAAATTTAAATATAACTTTAAAAAACTGAAGTACAAAACTAAATTTAACTAACTAAACTAAAATCTAAAACGTTATAAAAAAATACAACAACAACAAAACACTAACATAATTAAATAATGCCAAAAAATGAAATAAATAAACACACCAAAATTATTAAACTTTATTTTTAATTTATAACAAAAATAAAAATTAAATCCAATTTAAAACATTAATAAAAATTTTATAATAATAATATATCATAACATTATGTTACTAAAATAACATGGTTTTAGTTTTTAGGTATATTTACTTTCTAGTTTGTTTTTAGTATTTTACACCAAAGCTACCATAGTTATATGTTAAATATGTTTAGCAATGTTAAATTTATCAGGGCTGTGTAGGTTCTTTAGTGGCATTTTCATGTTTAATCATGTTTTCATATTTAATGAACACTCTTGCAGTTTTTTTTTTTTTTAACAAAATACTGTGTATTAAAAACTACAAGCAAAATTAATTAATGATCATTTTTAATTTATTTTAGATATGTTTAATATTTTGATTAAGTATTTTAATGTAACTTCAATGTAGCCTTCAGTATTTCCATTTTTTATTTCAGTTGAAAAAAAATGTTTTGGTAACACTTTATTTAAAGGACCAATTCTCACTATTAACTAGCTGCTTAGCATGCATATTACTAGCATATTTACTGTTTATTAGTACTTATAAAGCACATATTAATGCCTTATTCTGCATGACCATATTTTAGATCCCTTAATCCTATACCTAAACTTAACAACTACCTTAATAAGCAACAAATTAGTAGTTGATTTAGGGAAAACTCGTAATTAATATGGGTACCCTATTCTAAAGTGTTCCCAGTGTTTTCATTTTTATAATTTTTCATTCACAATAATGTATAGTTTCAGTCAAAACATGCTCACTTTTAGTGTGCACACATGCTGCAGCAAATCACAAACCGATTAAGACCAACTAGTCATCAGATGCAAGTGCAAGTTGAACTTTATCATTAATACGTGCCATATTTTATAGTAGAGTCAATTTTATAATTGTAGCTTCAGTCGGGCAGGAGAATGATTGTAATTGAAGCACCTAGTCTGCAATTAGTTAAAGGGCAGATCAACACGACAGAAAACGAGAAAAGTCTTTTAATGTGCCTTGTAGAGTGCACTTGGCATTACGAGTGGCTTGTTTACAGTTGTCTCTGCACATTAAACGTCAAACTAATTACACACTTCACCTTTAATCAATACCTTTGGGCCAAAGGACATGTCAGTGTAATGCAAGTGGATTGTCTCACAAGGACTTCTCTTCTCAGCCTTTTCCATCACAAACAACCAAAGTACTAATTAAGGATATGCTGCTTACTGACTGATCCTCTTCTGCCAACAGGAACAAATTAGTCAAAACAGATTTTAGCGTCCCATGCACCTCGGATAACAACAACACTGACTAGAGTAAAAAGGTGCACAGGACACAAAACAGGAACAGGAAATGGCCAGCAGCGTAAACAAAAACCACTTCAGGGACTTAATTTCAACCAGTTTCCCTTTTCTCTTTGAAAAGTCTTGCTTAAAAACAATGTCCAACACTAAGAAAAAGAGGTTAGGCGATGTCTGTATAACTTATAGATGGCTGCACAATCATAAAGGGTAAAAGTCATCTGTCTGATATCTCAATGAACAACTTCCTCTTGGCTCAGACTGACCCATTCAACAGCACTATAGTATCTGGCATCATTAAAGAAGAATATTAAAATGGACGTGTTTCCAAAGCAGCTGACTCTAATCAGTTCTCTCTCAGGGCTGCTGTGCAATGGGAAATCACTGAACATCTGTGTACAGAGATGGAATCTGGTAACCAGAAACTAACAGATGGGGCACCGAACTGTTTAATTTTTTAATTTGATAAAGGTTGTTTTTTTTTTTTTTGTTTACTTGTGAAGTTTGACTACAGCATGGTCAGTGCAACTTATCCTGGTCAGAAACTGTCTGCACACACTATAGTTTAAAGGTTGTTTTGTTTTGATTTATTGTTTTTTATTTTGTTTTGTTTTGTTTTTAAGGAAATCCATCAAAAAATGTGACAGTAAGGACAAACAATTTCCATTTAAAATAAAGCTGTTCTTCTGAACTGTGTATTCATCAAAGAATCTTAATATGTGATAATAATAATAAATGTTTCTTGAGCTTCAAATCAGAATATTATAATGATTTCTGAAGGATCATGTGACACTAAAGACTTGTTATTTTATAATTGAGATATTATTATAGCTTTTATTAATATTTTGAATTATTTTTATTTGATATTTTCCATTTTCATTTTAAATTTAAAGTTTTAGTAATTTTCTTGTGTTTTGTGATTATTTATATATATATATATATATATATATATATATATATATATATATATATATGCCTATATATTATTTCAGTTTTAGTCATTTTAGTACATCAAGTTATATTAAAATTAGAAGTGTTGCCTTGCTGAAATAAGTTTTTCCTTTAATATTTTAGCTGGTTCTAGTTTTAGTTAATACATAATATAAAAATAGTAAAACTATGTTGTCAGTAATCTGAAAAATATGCATGTTTTCATCATTTTTATTACACTGACATACTATAGCTGTCAAAAGAATAAAACACTTGATTAATCTTATGATTTAAAATCAACTGTTAAAAAACAATAAGACAGTAAATTCTATATATTTAATTTTTTAAAACAATTTGGTCACTTTATTTTAAGGTCCAATTTTTGCCATTAACAAACCAATAACTACAAATTTTTGCCTCAATAAACTCCTAATTTGCTGCTTATTAATAGTTAGTAAGGTAGTTGTTAAGTTTAGGTATTGGGTAGGATTAGAGATGTAGAATATGTTTATGCAGAATATGTGCTTTATAAGCACTAATAAACAGCCAATATGCTAGTATTATGCATGCTAATAAGCAATTAGTTAATACTGAGAATTGGTCCCTATACTAAAATGTTACCAAATAATTTTTCTCTGAACATTTCAAAGGACCATCTAACGCCTCGTTGGATCCCAGTTTGAAAACCCTTAGACTGGCATGGGAACAAACTGTGAAGTATACAGTAGAGTTGCAATTACAAGAAATAAGTGGCTGATGCTTTTGATGTCAGCTGGACTTCCCATAATGTTGGTTTGGGAGGCTATTTAAAGTTTCATAAGTGATGTGAATAGAATGTAACTGTGCTTTTCAAAGTGCCACCACTGACAAAGGTCTTACGGTAATCCTTCCAGGACCCCTTTTAAAGCTCAACTTCATTAAGAGATGAGTTGTGTCCAGACAAGAGTCCAATATCATATTGCCATAAGTGCTCATTAGAGTGAAACATTAGCTTGTTCTTGGCGGCCCATGTGGACATCTCTTGTTTGATTTGTGTGCACAGCTGATTGCCAACCTCCGACGGCAAGGTCGTCTTAAGTGGACGGCCAATGGGGTTTCGACGGAATTTATGCACATTGGTTTATGGCAACATGAATCTTCACAACGCCTCCAAACGTCTTGACCTGTCGACGAAGCACACAGAGACTGAAGACTGACCCTGGCGATAAGGGGACAATTAGCTTCAGTGATAAACGTCTCACTAACACTTAATCATATTGCAGGCCAGCAACTGAAGATGTCCTGCCTAATGAACACTGAGTAATCCAAGCTAAAACACTAATTATCTGAGTCCCACCAGTTCCACCTTCAAGTGCGTCACCGGAGGATGACATCACAGAGAAACGGTCTGAGGAGACACACATACAGGAAATAAGAAGATGTTGGCTTCAATTAGTGTAATTATGATATTGATGAGGACACACGAGTAAGTCATTAGACAAATCTGCACGGTTAGGTCAAAGTTCATGAAGTCAAAAGTCTGAATGTGTTTGGATTCAGGAGGGAATTTTAAAGTATGACATCACTGCTGCTCCACCAACAACAGTTTTATGTCTGCCAAAAAACACTTTAATGACAAATGATTCTGCATGTTGCAATGTGTCTATTGATGTTTCTCTGATATGACAAGCCCATCTAAAAAGGGAAAAATGTTAACACATAAAAACACATCCATCTATCTGTCGGGCTGTCTAAGTGTTGTCATCATTAAAAAATGATTTAAAAAAAGCTCAAGTATTTTCAAATTGAAGTACTAAAATTGATGCTATTTAGAAAAAAGAAAGACAACTGAAGTTCAAATGAAAGGTATTTCAATGTATCACAAAGTGAAAAATTGCATAAATTATAAAGACTGTTCTCTCTCTCCGTGTCTCTCTGTCTCTCTCTATAAATTAATTGTACATTTAAAAAAATGTCTTTATAATTTATGCAAATTTTCATTATATATGTGTAGTGAAAAAGTAGCATACATACAAACACACAACAAAATAGTAAACACACAAACACAGAGATATGACATCTTTATTTTTACATAAATTAAATTATTTAATTTCTTTAAGTTTTTCATTACATTAATTATATATTTTGAAACATTTTTTTAAACCTTATATTTGTTTTATTTTTAAATTTATCCTCTAAATTATAGATTAAAATATTTTATTCTTTAATTTATACAAATTCTTTACTGTTAGTTTACTTCATGTGCTAACTAAAGATATAGATCACTTAATGCTAAAAAGTATTACAAATATGTAGAAATCAACATTTATATGTACTGTAAAAGAACTGCTTATTATCACAAAGAAAAGAAGAAAAGAAAAGAAAAGAAAAGAAAAGAAAAGAAAAGAAAAGAAAAGAAAAGAAAAGAAAAGAAAAGAAAAGAAAAGGAAAGAAAAGGAAAAAGAAATCCAGATCTAGAGGACAACACATTACATAGCACTCATTGGATTCATTCATGGCATTCATAATCTGCAATTTCTTTATTTCTTTTATTTTTAAATTTATCGTATAAATTATACATTAAAATATTTTATTGTATAATTCATACAAATTCTTTACTGTTAGTTTATATTAGTTCATGTGCTAACTAATGTCAAAACATAGACCATTTAATGCTAAAAAGTTTTAAAATATGTAGAAATCAGCATTAATACATACTGTAAAAGAACTGTTTATCACAAAAAAGAAAAGAAAAGAAAAGAAAAGAAAAGAAATCTAGATCTAGAGGACAACACATTACATAACACTCATTGGATTCATTCAAGACATTCATAATCAGCAATTTCTTTCTTTCTTTCTTTCTTTTTTAAATTTATAGTAGGCTATAAATTATACATTAAAATATTTTATTCTATAATTCATACAAATTCTTTACTCTTAGTTTATATTACTGTAGTTCATATATTAACTAATGTCAAAATACAGACCATTTAATGCTAAAAAGTACTACAATATGAAAAAATCAACATTAATATATACTGTAAAAGAACTGTTTATTATCACAAGAAAAGAAAAGAAAAGAAAAGAAAAGAAAAGAAAAGAAAAGAAAAGAAAAGAAAAGAAAAGAAAAAGGAATCTAGATCTAGAGGACAAAACATTACATAACACTGGATTCATTCAAGACATTCATAATCGGTAATGAAAAACTCAACAATTTATTCTAATTTACGAATACTGGTAATGGTTTAGTTTACACAGAACAAATGTCAGTGCCCTGAGGGACATTTTATACTTGATATCATATTGATAATGGGAGCTAGTCAGAAGCAAAAGACAGACAGCGCTAAACAAATAATCTAAAAATACAGCACGAGTTGTGTGATTTTGGCTTAAAGAGGATTAGAAAAAAACAACAAATCCATTTTTAACAGCAGAAGCACACAAACATGTCTGCGCTTGTGTGTTGCGCCTGCATCTGCTGTTTAGAAATGTGAGCAATGTACTGCTGCAAAGTAAGCGGGCAGGTGCAATCAGTCAAACAGAGCTATTGCCATGCTGTCTTTCAACTTGACATGGGTTTTTAACTTTCCCTTTTTTCACCTTTCCCATCTCTTCTTCTCTGTCTCCTGGATGCTGCTGAAGCGTTAACCAGCAGGGCTGCATTCCTGTGGCTACAGGTTCAAATCTTTTCAAGCAAAACACAGCAAGCCATGCAAAGGAGTTCCCATGGGCATATTCTTGGCACATATTGTAGTTAGCTGTAAAAACACTTGTGTGTATTGGGAGACCAGAGGCCATGAGAAGACACACTACAGCTTTAGAGTCTCTTCCACTAGGGATGCACACTAGCGAGTCCACTTGAATGTGGTCTGGGTTACGCTTCATGTGTACATGTGTTAGTTTGTACAAATACAAACCATCCGAAGAATTCTGCAAGGTCAAAATGGTTGTTGTGCAACTAAACATACAAATAATTTCATTTGAAAAATAAAAAAAAATTAAATTAAATTAAATTAAATTAAAAAATACATTTGGTACTCGTGTTAGAAAAAAAACATAAAAACAATATTTTTTTCTTTGCCTCTCTGTTTTTTTTATTTTTTTTTAGAAGCTTATCTGCAATCAGTAACTCTGAAAGCTCATTACAGCAATGCAGGAGCCGGCGCCAGAGATCGGCGCTGTACCCCAAAACTGTATCCCTACCAAATGGAAGGCAAAAACAGTTCTACGCTAGTAAATGTGCACGCTTGACCGAATTACTATACATGCGGTGTTGCCTAACAGTCTTACAATTTCAATAAAATAAAAAGGTCGAGAAGGAGCCAGGAATAACATGCTGATGTCTGTTTAGATTCTGCTGAAGGGAACTCACACTGATTCAAACAATCAAAACAAACCAGACAAAACATACAGTGAAGAGTAAACCAGACCAAAGGTGAAGCAAAGACAACAAACCCCGCTCTGCCCGCAGAACGCTGGACAAATATAGCACAAATAATGCCAGGGAAACTATATAAAATAAACTACACACACGTACACATACATGCACACACACATACATATACATGCACACACACATACATATATACTCTATAAAAAAGTAATATATTTAAAATACATTTATTTCATACTAAGTATAGTTCAAATCCATTAACATATTTACTGACATATCACTCGAGACTTGCTGATATAAAAATTGTAATAAAACTTTATTTGGAATATCAGTTGTACACAATACATATTTCTTAATATTAAGCCTAAAATGTGTTTTAATGTCATTATCGGTGAGGATTGTATGATATTTGAATAATATCGGTCTTTAAATGCAAGATATTTAAGGTGCACCTGAAGTACACTTGCAATAGTTCCACTTTAGCACAATCGAATATACTGCAGTATATCTTTAGTTGGACTTCAGCACTACTTCTGCACAATTAAAGTGCATTAAGTACAAAATTTGTTGTTCCAGTTTAGCAGACTTTAAGTAGACTACTGAAAGTACAGTTGCAGGGTATTTTTATGAAGTATTTTTAAGTATTTAAGTATTTATTAAGTATATGTTATTATAGTTCAACCTGTTGTATTAAAATAACTTATAATGAAATAAAAATAATAATAAAACTATAGACATTTAAAATATATATGCACACACATATACATACACACACACACTAAGTAATAGAAATGCCAAAAACATGCAACAAAATTACTAAATTAAAAAAAGAATAAATAGAAAAGTTCAATAAATTTAATAAATAGAAAGTTCAAATGAACAGCATTTGTTTGAAATATATAGTTTTGGTAAGAATGTAAAAATCGTTACTGTCACTTTGAATCAATTTAATGCATCTTTACTGAATAAAAGCATTACTGACCCCAAACGTTTGAACGAGAGTATATTTTCATATTTATTAATTTATTCATTTATCTACCTATCTATCTATCTATCTATCTATCTATCTATCTATCTGTAACGGGGCTGATGAGACGAGAGACGTGCGGATCCATGTGCAGGCTTTTATTTAAAGACATAGTCATAAACACAGGCAGGGTCAGACGATGGCAAACAGGTATAACACAGGTAAAACAAAGAGTAGTCCTAGGGCAAGCGTGGGTCTTCGATCGGCGAACAATATCCAAAGGGCAAGGCAGAGAGAGTAAATCCAGGTAAACAGCAATAATCCAAACGAGGGGCAAACAGAGTCCGAACGGCAAGGCAAGGGTTAATCCAGGAAACACAGGCAGAAATCAAAACACGGGGAAACAGGCAAGGCAAGACTAAGACAACTCAGAGGGCTTCGTAGGGTAGCTATCACTAGGATATTTGCATACAATACTCGGCAGAGACAGAGAGGAAGTCCAAGGCTTATGTAGCATGTGTGATTGCGAGATGGGTATCAGGTGTGAGCATGTGATTAGAGAAATGGCTGCTGGGAAATGAAGTCCGGGGTAGTGTGTGGTGTGAGAGTCAATGTGATGGTAGGGTGACCTCTGGTGGCGAACAAATGGAGGTCCATGGACCAGATTCATGACATAGCTCCCCCCCAAGGAGCGGCTTCCAGACGCTCCAAACATTACACAATCCAAGAGGGTGGTGGAGCGGAGGCGGAACAGAGGGAGGGACGGAGGGCCAGGTCCACTTGGGAGTGGAGAGGTCGAGGACCGAGGCAGAACAGGGCACCTTGGTGGAACAGGTGGGACTGGAGCCCACCAGGGCGGCGCAGACGAGGCTGAAGCCCTCCAGGGCGGCGCAGACGAGGCTGAAGCCCTCCAGGGCGGCGCAGACGAGGCTGAAGCCCTCCAGGGCGGTGCAGACGAGGCTGAAGCCCTCCAGGGCGGCGCAGACGAGGCTGAAGCCCTCCAGGGCGGAGCAGACGGAGCAGGAGCCCACCAGGGTAGCGCAGACAGAACTGGAGCCCACCAGTGTGGAGCAGACGACCTCCACGGCAGAGCAGACAGAGCAGGAAACCTCCACAGCAGCGCAGATGGAGCAGGAGACCACCAGACCAGAGCAGACGAAGCAGGAGCCCACCAGTGCAGAGAAGACGGAGCAGAAGACTTCCACGGCGCAGCAGAAGACCACCAGAGCGAGACAGCCGGCCTCCACGGCGGAGCAGACAGACCTGAAGACCATGGCAGGGACTGGGACCTAGGGAACACTGAGACACACGAGACAGACAGAGCATTGATCGGAACTGAACTGGAAGATAGCTTAAAACGTGACTCATTGACACCGACTGGACTGGTAGATTTTTCAGTGAGAAAAGCAGTGGCAAATGATTCACAGTCAGGCTCATTCACAGAAACAGGACAGACAGATAACTCAGGATGAAACACACTGACTGGAAGGGAACATACAGACTGTTCATTAATGTTGTCTTTGTCAATAACAGGGTTAATGGGACAGATATGGGGTGCATTTACAGTTTGTGAATTCATGGCAGACAGTTCAGTTGTAGATTCCTTGACAGAGACGGACAGTTCGAAATCAGACAGTTGAAACGAGAGGGAAAGACAGTTCATAATCAGCCACTATGGCTGGTTCAGAATGGGGCGAGAGTTCAGAGATGGCCTCCTCGGCCGGTTCAGAGCAGGGCAAATGTTCAAAAGCGGCCTCCGTGGCCGTGACAGGGCAGGACGAGAGTTCAGGGACAGCCCTTCTGGCTGTGACAGGACAGGACGAGGATACGCAGACGGCCTCCATAGCCGTGACAGGACAGGACGAGAGTTCAGGGACAGCCCTTCTGGCTGCGACAGGACAGGCAGAGAATTCACAGGCGGCCTCCATAGCCGTGACAGGGCAAGACGAGAGGTCACAGGTGGATACCACTGACACCTCTAGAGGTTCTGCAGCAGATGCCACCACCTCCGGAGGTTCTACAGTGGTACCATAGAGTGTGAGAGAAAGTTCTTTGCTGGGCGCCACCACCGCACACAAATCTGAAATAGGCAACAACGCCTCTGGAGACACAGCAGCGAGCGACACTACCCCAAGAGGTTCTGCAGCATCAGGCGCCACCTCTGGAGACATCTCAGTGGACGCCGCCACCTCAGGCAGTTCGGTGGTGGTGTACGCAGCCCAAACGCAACATAAAGCGATCCCCATCATGGGAAGCGCTTCAAACAGGGTAATTAGTTCAGGGGCAGAAGGGTTGGAGAGAGTGGATTTGGGGATACCAGCTGCACGTGCAGACACCAGCGGTGCATCCCTCACACTGGATACCAGAATAGAATACCGAAAAACTGACCTTGAATATCTGGGAGTGGCAGACAGAATGTGACATGACTCTGTATGATCAGCTGCGAAGTGACGAGACTCTGGTAGATCAGCTGAGACGTGACGAGACTCTGGTAGCTCAGCTGAGACGTGACGAGGCTTTGGCAGATCAGCTGAGACGTGACGAGACTCTGGTAGATCAGCTGAGACGTTACGAGACTCTGGCAGATCAGCTGAGACGTGGCGAGACTCTGGACGATCAGCAGTGACGTGCTGGGACTCTGGACGATCAGCAGTGACGTTCTGGGACTCTGGACGATCGACTTTGACTTGACTGGACTCATGAATATCCACTGTGACTTGACTTGACTCGTGATTGGCAGCAATGGCATGACGGGGTGTGGCTGTGGCCGCCATTTTGTGAGCACGCTCCTGTGCAGCCGCCATTTCAGTCACGGATGCGGTGTCATGTTCTTCCTCCGCGAAACCCACAGTGAACAAAGAGCCAACAGTCAACAAAGCATAATCCATAAAATGAGTGAGTGATGAACGCGGACCCTCGCGTCTAAGCTTGGACTTGAGCGGTTGATTTATGCCATCACAGAAAATCTCTATTAAGATAATATCCGGTAGATCTGAATAGTGTGCGATGGCTAAAAACTCTCTAATATGGTTTTCCAGTGATCGTGGGCCTTGTTTAAGGGCAAACAAAATTCTTGTGGTGTCCATACCTGACAAATGTTCCTCTGGAAAGCCGCTGGATCCTTGTGGGGCCGAGTATTCTGTAACGGGGCTGATGAGACGAGAGACGTGCGGATCCATGTGCAGGCTTTTATTTAAAGACATAGTCATAAACACAGGCAGGGTCAGACGATGGCAAACAGGTATAACACAGGTAAAACAAAGAGTAGTCCTAGGGCAAGCGTGGGTCTTCGATCGGCGAACAATATCCAAAGGGCAAGGCAGAGAGAGTAAATCCAGGTAAACAGCAATAATCCAAACGAGGGGCAAACAGAGTCCGAACGGCAAGGCAAGGGTTAATCCAGGAAACACGGGCAGAAATCAAAACACGGGGAAACAGGCAAGGCAAGACTAAGACAACTCAGAGGGCTTCGTAGGGTAGCTATCACTAGGATATTTGCATACAATACTCGGCAGAGACAGAGAGGAAGTCCAAGGCTTATGTAGCATGTGTGATTGCGAGATGGGTATCAGGTGTGAGCATGTGATTAGAGAAATGGCTGCTGGGAAATGAAGTCCGGGGTAGTGTGTGGTGTGAGAGTCAATGTGATGGTAGGGTGACCTCTGGTGGCAAACAAATGGAGGTCCATGGACCAGATTCATGACACTATCTATCTATCTATATATATATATATATATATATATATATATATATATATATATATATATATATATATATATATATATATATATTAGGGGTGTCAACGTTAACGCGTTAACGCATGCGATTAATCTAAAAATGTTAACGCGTTAATATTTGTTTTTAACGCAAATTAATCATGTGATAAGGTTTGACCCCAACTTCTTTCCGTCATCGCAGCGCGGAAGGTTATCTATCAGTGTGTGATGAGGTTACAGTGAACCAGTGTTGCCAGGGTAACGGCACAAGTGGGTTATTTTGAAAATACAGTCACGGGAAAAATTACAGAGCCACGGGTTGCGTTTTTTTGGGCTACTTTTATAATATACCGCGGCCGCCCAAAGTGTATATAGACAAATAAGAATTAAAATTGATCCTTTTCCTAATGTGTATTATACTTGGAATGTATCCCTGGCAACTTAAGAACAAAGAGGCGGTTGTAACATCACAAACAACGAGAGTTTCAGCCAGAGCATACAAGTTAAGGCTTTTACACAGCAGAAATAAACATGACAACAGCCACTATAGATTATATAAGATAATAAACACACGATCACGATAGGATATGGTTTGTATGTGATTTTTTTTTAGATGAATGTGTACATCTATGCTAATTTGTGCAGCGATATAAAAGGCTATAAATAGCATTTTTTAACAACAGTAAACGACCAAATTCCACATGTGATCGTAAAAGGAAGTTATTAGAAACACTCGATGGTGGTTTGAAGTGAGTTCTGAGTAAAAGTGTACTATTAATCTCATAAATCGTCTTATGAAGTATGATGCTAATATTAGCTCTAATGCAGCTGGAGAACAGGTCCAATTCTTCATAATGCATTTTGTCATAATACTTCATGTAAGGTCACAAGAAAATGTTTTGTTGTATTTATTTAGAAATACTTTTGAAAAGAGTTGGGTAAATGTAAACTGGGATTGAAGCGATGTGGCTTAGTAAACGTTTTATTGTCAGTATAAAGGCTGATAATGGCTGAATAAAAACAGAAGAATAATGATAAAAGAATAATAAGGATTATGTCTCATACCTGGCAGAAGTGTGAAAGGTTCTGTTTCCTTGAACTAGTTTGTCATGCATTTCTTTATTTCAACACATTTACAGGTAAATTCTAGTATTTTAAATTTGCAATTAATCATGATTAATCACAGTCCAGGACTGTGATTAACGCGATTAAATTTTTTAATCGATTGACAGCACTAATATATATATATATATATATATATATATATATATATATATATATATACAGGTGCATCTCAATAAATTAGAATGTCGTGGAAAAGTTCATTTATTTCAGTAATTCAAATCAAATTGTGAAACTCGTGTATTAAATAAATTCAATGCACACAGACTGAAGTAGTTTAAGTCTTTGGTTCTTTTAATTGTGATGATTTTGGCTCACATTTAACAAAAAACCCACCAATTCACTATCTCAACATATTAGAATACTTCATAAGACCAATTAAAAAAAAAACATTTTTAGTGAAATGTTGGCCTTCTGGCAAGTATGTTCATTTACTGTATATGTACTCAATACTTGGTAGGGGCTCCTTTTGCTTTGATTACTGCCTCAATTCGGCATGGCATGGAGGTGATCAGTTTGTGGCACTGCTGAGGTGGTATGGAAGCCCAGGTTCCCCTTTCAGTCGGTCACTCCGAGTCACGTCGGATGACCGACGAAATTGGGATCTCGCCAGAGAGACCAATCCACTTCGAGTGTAACTAAACGAGCCAATGGACATTGGCATGCGATTATTGCATCCAGCTGCCGCTGATCACAGCGTGAGCATAAGAGGCAGCTGATGCACCGCATCAATTATCCTTTCGCTTCGGAGCCGAGCGGTAGTGAAGCTACTGCTCCCTTTCCCAAGAAGAGTGTTCTGTGAACGAGTGCGGGCGTTACGGTGCAGCAGCGGTGGTCACGGTGTCCGGGAGAGCAGAATCATCTTCCCGCTGGCAGCCACACTTGGAGTGTGCGGTGGCCAAACTCCCCTGCGTGCTTCAGCACCTCAAAAAAAGAGCATTCTAAGAGCAAATTTCTCTAAGAGAGTACACGGGTGATCGCGTCTTTTTAAAGATGTCTTATCACCCGTGCGTTTCTGGCTGTGGTCGCTTCCTGGCGCCTCAGGACGGTCACGATTGCTGCCTCACGTGTCTGGGCATTCAGCACGCTGAGGAGGCTTTCGTGGATGGCTCATGTTCTTCTTGTGGGGACATGACCATCTCGGAGTTGCGTCTTAGACTCCGCTATGTCAAACATGGCGGAGTCCCTCTGCCTCTGCCGCGGTCCAGCGTGCGCGCCGCTGGGTCCGGTGGGGGCAGAGGTGATCTGAGGATTACGGTGAGGGCTTCCCCAAGTGGAGCTCCTCGCCCCTCAAGCACTCCGCAGCCGGTGGAGCTGCCGAAGGAGCGTGCTGGGCCCTCTGCTCGGGGTGCACCAGGCGTCTCCTTCGGTGGTCCCCCTGACGACCAGATGTCGATCACTGCATCGAAGGGCGGGCCCTCTCTCTCCGGGGATGACGACTCGGCTGCGCTGCCCCCTTCGGGTGTGGTAGCGTTGTCCGAGCCAGACCCAGAGATGACGGCCATGCTTTCCCGGGCCGCCGAGAATGTCGGGCTCGTGTGGAATCCACCACCGCGTCCCGATCCTTCGAGGCTGGACGAGTGGTTTCTCGGTGGGGGTCGCGCTGGTTCTCAGCGCCCCCCTCCGGTGCCATTCTTCCCGGAAGTGCACGAGGAGCTGACAAGATCGTGGAGGGCACCTTTCACTGCCCGAAACAAATCTTGTAGTTCTTCCGCTCTCACCACCCTCGATGGTGGAGCCGCTTTGGGGTATGCGGGCATCCCCTCGGTGGAACGGTCTGTGGCCATGCAACTATGTCCAACAGCCGCTTCCACCCTGCGGGGTGATCCGTGTCTCCCCTCACGGGCCTCTAAGTATTCGTCAGGTCTAACTGGCAGTGCTTATAGAGCCTGTGGGGAGGCGGCTTCCGCCCTCCACGCTATGGCGTTGCTGCAGGTCCACCAGGCCAAAGCACTGAAAGACCTGCACGAGGGTGGTCACGACCTGGCGGTTCTACATGAGCTGCGCGCTGCGACGGACCTCGCGCTACGAGCGACGAAGGTGACCGCACAGTCTCTGGGTCGTGCGATGTCCACGTTAGTGGTCCAGGAGCGCCATCTCTGGCTGTGTCTTGCTGACATGAGAGAGCTGGAAAAGGTACAGTTCCTGAATGCTCCCGTGTCACAGACCGGCCTTTTCGGCGACGCTGTCGAGAGCTTTGCCCAGCAGTTCTCGGCAGCCCAGAAGCAGACTGAGGCGATCAAACACATCATGCGCCGGAGGAAACCTGCTGCTTCCACTCCGGCTGCAGCCCCTCAGCCTGCTCGTCGCCGTGGGCGCCCCCCTGCGGCCGCCCCCGCTCCCGCGCAGCCGCAGCAGCCTTCCACCAGGCCGCGTCGTGGAGCCGGTCGCAGGCAGGACGCCCAGCCCGTCCAGGCCCCCGCCAAACCTGGCGGCAAGCGCAAGTGCAAGAGGCCCTGAGACGGGCGACCCAGAGATGGAGGAGACTGCTCTTCGGGAGATGGTGACCGCACCACTCCCTCCCCCGGTGGAGGGCCGGGTGGAGAATCCTGTGTTTCAGTTTGTTTTTGTTCCGCCGCTGGCCCAGCAGCCAGCGGTACCCAAAACATCAGTAAAAGAGCGGTTTCCTCAATCTCTGGGTCTCAAGAGGAGGAGAGTGGTGATCCGTGCATCACAGGATCGCTTCCCTCCTCCTCTCTCGCCAGCAGGCAGCAGGTGGTTGCCCAAGAGCACCCCTCCTGCCCATTCGTGGAACCAGGTAAGGGCAGTAGCACTCCATTCCCCGCTTCAAGTCGTCAAACGCCGGGCTGTCACAAGCCTCAAGCCGGGTTCCTGTGTCTCCTCCCATGCAAGGAGAAATCAGGTGAGTGCTACACTACACACCCAGACCCCGCCCCCTGCCGTCACAGGCCCTGGGGCCGGTCCCTGTGTTCCACCTCGCTGCCCCACCGCGGGCATGTCGGTGGGCCCGTTGGTTCCACTGGTGCGGTCTCTCGGAGCCTGGTTAGCGCTCCCCAGCCCGTCCCGGTGGCTCCTGCGGACCATCAGACTCGGCTATGCGATTCAGTTCGCCCGGCGTCCCCCCAAGTTCAGGGGCATCCGGTTCACGTCAGTCAAAGCCGTCGATGCCCCTGTCTTGCGCGCGGAGATTGCAGTCCTACTGGCGAAGGATGCAATAGAGCCGGTCCCTCCAGCCGATATGAGGTCGGGGTTTTACAGCCCTTACTTCATTGTGCCCAAGAAAAGCGGTGGGTTACGACCGATCTTGGATCTGCGAGTTTTGAACCGTGCACTTCACAAGATGCCGTTCAAGATGTTGACGCAGAAACGCATTTTTGGATGCGTCCGTCCCCTAGATTGGTTTGCAGCGATCGACCTGAAGGACGCGTACTTTCATGTTTCGATTCTTCCGCGGCACAGGCCATTCCTGCGATTCGCGTTCGAAGGTCGGGCATATCAGTACAAGGTCCTGCCCTTCGGGCTGTCCCTCTCGCCTCGTGTCTTCACCAAAGTCGCAGAGGCGGCCCTTGTTCCCCTGAGAGAACAGGGTGTGCGCATTCTCAACTACCTCGACGACTGGCTCATACTTGCACAGTCTCGAGAGCTGTTGTGCGCACACAGGGACCTGGTGCTCAGGCACCTCAGCCAGTTGGGCCTTCGGGTCAATTGGGAAAAGAGCAAACTCGTGCCAACGCAGAGGATCTCTTTTCTCGGCATGGAGTTGGATTCGGTCAACCAGACAGCACGCCTCACCCAGGAACGTGCTCAGTCGGTGCTGAACTGCCTCAAGACCTTATCAGGCAGGACAGCGGTCCCACTGAAACTCTTTCAGAGGCTCCTGGGGCATATGGCTGCAGCTGCGGCCATAGTTCCGCTCGGTCTGCTCCATATGAGACCGCTTCAGCACTGGCTCCATGGCCGAATCCCGAGGTGGGCGTGGAAACGCGGTACTCACCGGGTTCAGATTACACCGGCCTGCCGCAAGACCTTCAGCCCGTGGTCAGATCCTTCGTTCCTTCGGGCAGGAGTGCCCCTGGAGCAGGTATCCAGGCATGCTGTGGTATTCACGGATGCCTCGGCCACCGGCTGGGGTGCCACGTACAACGGGCACGCAGTATCAGGGGTTTGGACGGGCCCCCTTCTGCGTTGGCATATCAATTGCCTCGAGTTGCTGGCAGTACGCCTTGCCCTGTGCCGCCTCAGAGGGCGCCTTCGGGGCAGGGACGTTCTGGTCCGTACGGACAACACTGCGACCGTTGCCTATATCAACCGGCAAGGCGGTTTGCGCTCCCGTCGCATGTCGCAACTCGCCCGCCACCTCCTCCTCTGGAGTCAGAAGCATCTGAGGTCCCTTCGTGCCATCCACATCCCAGGAGTGTTCAATCAGGTGGCCGACGAGCTGTCTCGAGCGGCACTTCCTGGGGAGTGGAGACTCCATCCCCAGGCGGTCCAGCTGATTTGGAGTCGGTTCGGAGTTGCTCAGGTAGACCTGTTTGCATCTCCAGAAACCACCCACTGCCAGTGGTTCTACTCCCTGTCCGAGGCAACGCTCGGCACGGATGCACTGGCACACAGCTGGCCCCAGGGCTTGCGCAAGTATGCGTTTCCCCCAGTGAGCCTGCTAGCACAGACATTGTGCAAGATCAGGGAGGACGAGGAGCAGGTCCTGTTAGTGGCTCCATATTGGCCCAACAGGACCTGGTTCCCGGAACTCATGCTCCTCGCGACAGCCCCTCCCTGGCCGATTCCTCTGAGGAAGGATCTGCTTTCTCAGAGACGGGGCACCCTCTGGCACCCGCGTCCAGACTTGTGGAAACTTCATGTGTGGTCCCTGGACGGGACGCGGAGGTTCTAGGTGACCTGCCCCAGGAGGTAGCGCTCACTATCGCTTCAGCACGAGCACCGTCCACAAGACGGGCCTATGCGCTGAAGTGGAACCTGTTCGTCGAATGGTGTTCCTCTTACCAGGAGGACCCCCGGAGATGTTCAATCAGAGCCGTGCTTTCCTTTTTGCAACAGGGGTTGGAGCGTAGGCTGTCCCCCTCCACCCTTAAAGTATATGTTGCTGCTATTTCTGCCCACCACGACCCCATAGAGGGGAGGTCGGTGGGGAAGCACGATCTGGTCGTCAGGTTTCTTAGGGGGGCCAGGAGGTTAAATCCTCCGAGGCCTCCCTCCCTTCCCTCTTGGGATTTGGCTTTGGTGCTAAGAGCCCTACAAATTGCCCCCTTTGAGCCATTGCAGTCAGTCGAGTTGAAGTTTCTTTCTATGAAAACCCTACTCCTGACTGCATTGGCCTCAATCAAGAGGGTGGGGGACCTGCAGGCATTTTCGGTCGACGAGTCGTGCCTTGAGTTTGGGCCGGCTGACTCCAGTGCAACACTGAGGCCCCGGCCCGGCTATGTGCCCAAGGTTCCTACCACGCCCTTCAGGGACCAGGTAGTGAGCCTGCAAGCGCTGTCCCTGGAGGAGGCAGACCCAGCCCTAGCTTTGCTCTGTCCTGTACGCGCACTGCGTCAGTACGTGGATAGAACTCAGAGCTTCAGGACCTCAGAACAGCTCTTTGTCTGTCACGGAGGACAGCAGAAGGGGAAGGCTGTCTCCAAGCAGAGGATGGCCCACTGGATAGTGGATGCCATCACCTTGGCCTATGAAGCACAAGGTGTGCCCTGCCCGCTCAGGTTGCGTGCTCACTCCACTAGGGGTGTCGCATCGTCCTGGGCGCTGGCTCGTGGTGCCTCGCTAGCAGACATCTGTAGAGCTGCGGGTTGGGCGACTCCCAACACGTTCGCTAGGTTTTATAGCCTACGTGTCGAACCGGTTTCCTCCTGTGTTCTCACCTCAAACGGGTAGTGGCACTGAGAGGGCCGGCTCGGAGTCGGCTTGCGGCGTCCTTACGCCTAAATTCTCCAGAGAGTTCCTTAACCAGGCAAACCCTGTTGAGTCCTCCAGCACTCCGGCGTCCGGACACGGCGGAGCGTCCGGCGCCAGGCCTTCAGCCAATGAATTCTTGAAATCTGGTGCGAGGCTAGTGCCCATATGAGAGACCCTGTCGGGATCCCATATGTGTATTCCACGGTATTCTTATTGGAGCCGTGTTTCCCCTGGCGGACCACGTTCTGCCATCTCTAAAGATGCAGCCTGAGCCATCTCAGAGACTTCCATGTGCAAAAGGGCCCTCTGGGTTACTTCACATGTTTGAATGTCACTTAAACCCCCTTTTGGGAGGAGGTGACTCCGCAGTGTGCCTCTTCCAAGTGGAAGGGCACGCTTCCCAGTGTTATCCTAGTCCTACTGTTTGGGTTACTCAAGGAACACCAGTAGTTGACCTTCTCTGTGTAGAGCCCGGTCCTATCGTCTGCCTTATAGGAAGGGTCAGGAGCCCTACACAGGGCACTGGAAGGGGCAGCTCCTGTGGCGCTTTGGTAGGGATCCCAATTTCGTCGGTCATCCGACGTGACTCGGAGTGACCGACTGAAAGGGGAACGTCTCGGTTACGTATGTAACCCTCGTTCCCTGAAGGAGGGAACGGAGACGTCAAGTCCCGTCGCCACAGTCGCTGTACCACCGCTGAGCTGCCGGGTCGCCGGCTCGGCTCCTCAGCGAAAACATAATTGATGCGGTGCATCAGCTGCCTCTTATGCTCACGCTGTGATCAGCGGCAGCTGGATGCAATAATCGCATGCCAATGTCCATTGGCTCGTTTAGTTACACTCGAAGTGGATTGGTCTCTCTGGCGAGATCCCAATTTCGTCGGTCATCCGACGTGACGTCTCCGTTCCCTCCTTCAGGGAACGAGGGTTACATACGTAACCGAGACGTTTCTTTGACAGTGGCCTTCAGCTCAGCTGCATTTTTTGGTCTCTTGTTTCTCATTTTCCTCTTGACAATACCCCATAGATTCTCTATGGGGTTCAGGTCTGGTGAGTTTGCTGGCCAGTCAAGCACACCAACACCATGGTCATTTAACTAACTTTTGGTGCTTTTAGCAGTGTGGGTAGGTGCCAAATCCTGCTGGAAAATGAAATCAGCATCTTTAAAAAGCTGGTTAGCACAAGGAAGCATGAAGTGCTCCAAAATTTCTTGGTAAACGGGTGCAGTGACTTTGGTTTTCAAAAAACACAATGGACCAACACCAGCAGATGACATTGCACCCCAAATCATCACAGACTGTGGAAACTTAACACTGGACTTCAAGCAACTTGGGCTATGAGCTTCTCCACCCTTCCTCCAGACTCTAGGACCTTGGTTTCCAAATGAAATACAAAACTTGCTCTCATCTGAAAAGAGGACTTTGGACCACTGGGCAACAGTCCAGTTCTTCTCCTAGCACAGGTAAGACGCCTCTGACGTTGTCTGTGGTTCAGGAGTGGCTTAACAAGAGGAATACAACAACTGTAGCCAAATTCCTTGACACGTCTGTGTGTGGTAGCTCTTGATGCCTTGACCCCAGCCTCAGTCCATTCCTTGTGAAGTTCACCCAAATTCTTGAATCGATTTTGCTTGACAATCCTCATAAGGCTGTGGTTCCCCTTTCAGTCGGTCACTCCGAGTCACGTTGAATGACCGACGAAATTGGGATCTCGCCAGAGAGACCAATCCACTTTGAGTGTAACTAAACGAGCCAATGGACATTGGCATGCGATTATTGCATCCAGCTGCCGCTGATCACAGCGTGAGTATAAGAGGCAGCAGATACACCGCATTAATTCATCCTTTCGCTTCAGGGCCAAGCTGTGGTGCATCACTACTTCTCTCTACTTCGGTGTTGCAGAGAGAACGAGAGTGCAGGCATTACGGCAACAGTAGCGGTGGTCAAGGTCTCGTGGCTTCAACAAAGATCGTGCAGACAGCCACACCAGGAGTGTGCGGTGACTAGCTCCCCTGTGTGCTTCAGCATTAAAAGAGCAATTTCTCTAAAAGAGCAACACGGGTGATCGTGTCTTTTTAAAGATGTCTTATCACCCGTGCATTTCTGGGTGTGGTCGTTTCCTGGCGCCTTAGGACGGTCATGATCGCTGCCTCACATGTCTGGGCATTCAGCACGCTGAGGAAGCTTTCGTGGATGGTTTATCTTCTTCTTGTGAGGACATGACCATCTCGGAGTTGCATAAAAGACTCTGCTATATCAAACATGGCGGAGTCCCTCTGCCTCTGCCGCGATCCAGCATTCGTCCCGGGGCCCGGGGCAGCGCTGCGTCCGGTGGAGTCAGAGGTGATTTGAGGATCACGGTGAGGGCGTCCCCAAGTGGAGCTCCTCACCCCTCAAGCACTCCGCAGCCGGTGGAACTGCCGTTGGAGCGGGCTGGGCCCATTCGTTCCTTCGGTGCCCCCTCTGATGACCAGATGGCGATCGCTGCATCGGAGGGCGAGGCCTCTCTCTCCGGGGATGACGACTCGGCTGCATTGCCCCATTCGGGTGTGGTAGCGTTGTCCGAGCCAGACCCAGAGATGACGGCTATGATTTCCCGGGCTGCCGAGAATGTCAGGCTCGTGTGGAATCCTCCACCGCGTCCCGATCCTTCGAGGCTGCATGAATGGTTTCTCAGTGGGGGTCGCACTGGTTCTCAGCGCCCCCCTCCAGTGCCATTCTTCCCTGAGGTGCATGAGGAGCTCACTAGATTGTGGAGGGCACAATTCACTGCCCGAAACAAATCTTGTGGCTCCTCCACCCTCACCACCCTCGATGGTGAGGCCGCTTTGGGGTACGCGGGCATCTCCTCGGTGGAGCGGTCTGTGGCCATGCAACTGTATCCAACAGCCGCTACCACTCTGCGGGTTGACCCGTGTCTCCCCTCACGGGCCTGTAAGTATTCGTCAGGCCTAACTGGCAGTGCTTGCAGAGCCTGTGGGGAGGCGGCTTCTGCCCTCCACGCCATGGCGTTACTGCAGGTCCACCAGGCCAAAGCCCTGAAAGACCTGCATGAGGGTGGCCACGACCTGGCGGTTCTAAATGAACTGCGTACTGCGACAGACCTCGTGCTTCGAGCGACGAAGGTGACTGCACAGTCTCTGGGTCGTGCGATGTCCACGCTAGTGGTCCAGGAGAGCCATCTCTGGCTGTGTCTGGCTGACATGAAGGAGCAGGAGAAGGTACAGTTCCTGAATGCTCCCGTGTCACAGACCGGCCTTTTTGGCGACGTTGTCGAGAACTTTGCCCAGCAGTTCTTGGCAGCACAGAAGCAGACTGAAGCGATCAAACACATCATGCGCCGGAGGAAACCTGCTGCTTCCACCCCGGTGCAGCCCCTCAGCCTGCTCGTTGCCGTGGGCGCCCCCCTGCGGCCACCCTACACCCGCGCTTCCACAGCAGCCTGAAACAGTGACAATCTTGTAGATGTTTTGTATTTCTTATGTTGAGAATATTTAATTCAACTTCTGATCAAACTGTTCTGTTAATTGGTACAGTATTTTACAGTATTTTAAATGTTGAAATGTATTTCCTTTAAAATTTGTACTCTTTTTCTTCAAAAACTGAATGATTACATTTTCAGTTGTGTACAGTATATGTACAGACTTTGTATTTTGTCTTTCAAACTAAAACTTTTAATTTACAATCTTGAGCATGCTTTAACACTTTAATTTTTTTGTTTTTTTATATCCTGGAAAATAACAAGTGTTTCTCTGCAGAACTTTTGGGCTAGTACTTTCAGCACTTTATTGAATGCGTTTGATCATAACAATGTAGGAAAAATCTGTAAAATGATAGTGTTCCTCTGTACAGTGTTTAGTGATGTCACTTTATCGAATTTGTCAGTAATAATCTAAGAAAAATCCATAAAATAACAGTTTTACACTGTTAAAAAATAAAGAAACAGTCAAATGACTGGCAGTCATGACTGCCAAACAAAAAACATAAAACTGAAGTAAATAAAAAAAATGGGACAAACCACGCTCATATTGATGTAATGTGGAAAACCATTCATATGCCTTAAATACAGGATGATTCTATGTTAATGTCAAGCCCTGTTTGCAAATATGTGCTAATATTGCCAACTTCTTGCAAAATTATGACAGACTGCTGATATTACTGAACTCATAGTGTGAAATATCCCAAAACATTGCTTTTGGTACCATATAATAGTCATAAATTGCTCAGTCAGTTGTTTGTTCTCTCTCTTTTGTGTACATACAACAGACCCAAGTAAATGTTTAGAGGTTTTTCTGTGTTCACATCCTCACTGCCTTTTAGCATCAACATCAGGAAGGTTTTAGGTTTTGAAATTGCGTGATATCAGTTGTGTCTCCAGAAGATAAAAACCTAGCCGTTTGGGTGGGCCCATGATCTTCCATCTAGCATCACAGTAGAACCAATGTGACTTCTACATGAGATATGACAAACTTAACACAAACTATAACAAGCGGTTCATAATGTGTTATGTATAATCAATTATTTGGACATTTAACTCCTCTTCCTTTTGTATTCACAGGTTGATGACAAATGTTGTAACGGCCAGTTTCAATAGGAATGTAATGCAATGTCTCTCCAATGTTGGAGGTTGAAATCAATTTAACTTTGGGTTCTGAAGTCAACCCGATTTTCATTTTCAACCAAAACACAATGGTTTGTCCACCATTGGAGGTTGGCGAAAATCATGTTGACATCAGAACTTAATGTCAGATTGATGTCAACCTCTAACGTTGGACAGACGTTGCATTTTTCATTTTCAACCAAACTGCAACATCTGTCCAATGTTTGAGATTGAAGTCAGTTTGATGTTGGGTTCTGACATCAATCTGACGTTGGGTTCTGACGTCAACCCGATTTTAATTTTCAACCGAAATGCAATGTCTGTCCAACATAGGAGATTGACGTCAATCTTAAGTTGGGTTCTGACGTCAATCTGACGTTGGGTTCTGACGTCAACCCGATTTTAATTTTCAACTGAAATGCAATGTCTGTCCAACATAGGAGATTGATGTCAATCTTACGTTGGGTTCTGACGTCAACCCGATTTTCAATTTCAACCAAAATGCAATGTCTGTCCAACGTAGGAGATTGACGTCAATCTTACATTGGGTTCTGATGTCAATCTGACGTTGGGTTCTGACGTCAATCCGATTTTCATTTTCAACCAAAATGCAACGTCTGTCCAACGTTGGAGATTGAGGTCAATTTGACGTTGGGTTCTGACGTCAACCCTGATTTTCATTTTCAACCAAAATGCAACGTCTGTCTAACATAGGAGATTGACGTCAATCTTACGTTGGGTTCTGACGTCAATCTGACGTCGGGTTCTGACGTCAACCCGATTTTCAAATTCAACCAAAATGCAACGTCTGTCCAATGTTGGAGATTGACGTCAATCCGATTTTCATTTTCAACCAAAATGCAACGTCTGTCCAACGTTGGAGATTGACGTCAATTTGACGTTGGGCTCTGACGTCAACCCGATTTTCATTTTCAACCAAAATGCAATGTCTGTCCAACATTGGAGATTGACGTCAATTTGACGTTGGGTTCTGATGTCAACCCGATTTTAATTTTCAACCAAAATGCAACGTCTGTCTAACATAGGAGATTGACGTCAATCTTACGTTGGGTTCTGACGTCAATCTGACGTCGGGTTCTGACGTCAACCCGATTTTCAAATTCAACCAAAATGCAATGTCTGTCCAACGTTGGAGATTGACGTCAATCTGACATTGGGTTCTGACGTCAATCCGATTTTCATTTTCAACCAAAATGCAACGTCTGTCCAACGTTGGAGATTGACGTCAATTTGACGTTGGGCTCTGACGTCAACCCGATTTTCATTTTCAACCAAAATGCAATGTCTGTCCAACATTGGAGATTGACGTCAATTTGACGTTGGGTTCTGACGTCAACCCGATTTTCATTTTCAACCAAAATGTAACGTCTGTCCAACGTTGGAGATTGACGTCAATTTGACGTTGGGTTCTGATGTCAACCCGATTTTCATTTCCAACCAAAATGCAACATCTGTCCAATGTTGGAGATTGACATCAATCTGACGTTGGGTTCTGACATCAGTCTGACGTTGGGTTCTGACGTCAGTCTGACGTTGGGTTCTGACATCAGTCTGAAGTTGGGTTCTGACGTCAATCTGACGTTGGGTTCTGAAGTCAACCCGATTTTCATTTTCAACCAAAATACGACGTCTCTCCGACGTTGGGGTCCAACGTCAATCTGACATTATATTGACATCCGGTCAATATAACATGCCTGCTGGGAAGAAACATGTCAGATCATGGTGATGTTTTAACTGACTGAAGTAATGATTACTGACTTTATATATTTGAATATGTTGAAAGTATTTTCATCCCGGCAAGGGACGATAGTCATTACGTCATAGCAATTGACGTCATTATGTTATAGCGTAAAAGAACCAGTGAACCGGATTTTTGAACCGGTTCATTGAAACGAACTGTCCGAAAGAACCGGTTCGCGGAAAAGAACCGGACTTCCCATCACTAGATCACATGAGCCCACTGAAACAACGTTCTTAAAGGGGCAGCACCCAACAAAATAAATATATATATATATATATATATATATATATATATATATATACATACACACACACAAAACTATATGCTTAGTTACTTTTTAATATGTCATTAAATTATTGTATTCTATCTGTTACGTCCCAGGTCTAGGGTCTAGGAGAATAACATAAATAAATGTCTTTGCACCGGAGTGTTGTGATCTTTCGTTCTTTCTTTATTTTTTTTACTGGTCAAGTTCAATGACAATGAACAGCACACAAAAAAAGAATAGGAAGCGAATGGGCTTCAGGGTTGGGCCAAGGCCAAAATAATAAACAAAACCTGAAACTACCTTTTTACCCAAAGAATCTTAATACCCTAGAAAAAAAAAAGTTCAAACAAAAATACAGGGACTGAACTAACTCCCTGACTAGCCGAAAAACAGGAGAAAACGAATATTACCAAAAGAAAGTGGCACCCAACCCCTACAGCTTCCGTGCAGAAGTGAAGTAGTATTTACAGTATTTACAACAACGGGCGAAATTACTCAGACACGTTTAAAGAGAAAATGAACAAAAACAATCTGTTGAAAACTTTACAAAAAAACAACGAAAACACTTGGTGGGTAAAGTGAACAGAAAAGAAAAAGATCAAGCCGAGTTCACAATATTTACACAAAAGGTCACTATACAGAGTTTCTCTCTTTTCTTAACAAACACAATCTGAAACAGCAACACCATCAACAACATCCCACACCCGGACCAGCATCGCTGCGTTTTTGAAAGATGCAGTTCCAGCCTCGACCAACCACGGGGCACGTACCAGCGTGTTCAATTAGGGCGGGGCCATCTGTGAGAATGAGAGAGAGAGAGAGAGAGAGAGAGAGAAAGAGAGAGAGAGATGCATAGACACCACATACGTCTCAACGTAACACCCCCACCCGTAAAAGTCAAAATCCCATTTTGACAAAAACAAACGTCAACAATATTTTTTCTTCAAGTTCTAGAAAGAGCATCAGCTATAACGTTTTCAGTACCCTTCTTGTGGCGTATGTCAATGTTAAAACCCTGAACTACTAAAGACCACCGCATCAGCCTTTGATTCGAGTTGGCCATGCGCAGGAGGAAGACCAAGGGATTGTGGTCAGTGTAAACGGTCACAGGTAGGGAACTACCACCGACATACACCTCAAATTGCTGAAGGGCAAGCAGTAATGCTAAAGCCTCCTTTTCAATGGTGCTATAACGCTGCTGTGTTTTAGAAATTTTTTTTTGAAAAATAACACACAGGGTGGTCGATTCCAGCTTCACTTTCTTGTAACAAGACCGCACCTGCCCCTAATGCACTGGCATCCACCTCAAGTTTGAAGGGTCTTGAAAAGTCAGGAGCAGAGAGGACTGGGGCACTACACAGGAGGTCCCTTGGCAGCGCAGAAGGCGTTATCACATTCGTGACTCCAATTGAAATCCTTGGACGTGCTCAACAAATCTGTCAAAGGGGACACAACAGAGGAGAAATTCTTGCAGAACCCACGATAATAACCGACCATACCCAGAAAACGGCGCAGTTCTCTTTTAGATTTGGGGATGGGGAAATTCACAATTGCCTCAACTTTGGCATTAATAGGACGCACCTGTCCTTGCCCAACCTGCTTACCTAAGTAAGTGACCACAGCTTTCCCGAATTCACATTTTTTTAGATTCACTGTTAACGATGCTTTTGCCAACCGAGCAAACACTTCATGTAGAGAGTTTACGTGGTCACTCCACGAATTAGAATAAATTACGACATCATCAAGATATGCTCTGCAGTTTGCCACACCAGACAATACTTTCTGCATCAACCTCTGAAAGGTTGCAGGAGCGTTTCGCATACCAAAAGCCATCACGGTGTATTGAAGGAAGTTATCTGGTGTTACAAATGCAGAGATATCTGAGGCACGCTGTGTAAGTGGCACCTGCCAGTAACCTTTTAATAGATCTAACTTGGTTACAAAGGATGAGGAACCAACATGATCGACACAATCCTCCATCCTAGGTAACGGAAAAGAGTCTGGCTTGGTGACACTATTCACCTTTCTGTAATCTGTACAGAACCTAAAGGAACCATCCGGCTTAGGCACTAGCAGGCATGGTGAGCTCCACGGACTCGAACTGGGAACCGCTAGACCATGAGTAAGCAGATAATCTACCTCGTTCCTCATCTCTTCTCTCTTCCGGGGATTAACACGATAAGGATGCTGTTTTATGGGTGACGAGTTTATAATTTCAATATCATGAAACAGAACATGGGTCTGGCTGGGGCTGTCTGAAAAGAGAGAAGAGAATTTCTGAATAAGAGAAACAACATCTCTACGCTGAGACTGTGGAAGATAAGACAAATGCTCTTCTATATTTTGCAATATTTCAGAGTTGGACAGTCTAGTGGTGGACACAATTTCAGGGGCAACTAGTCCATCATCCTCAGACTCGACAGCAGAGGACAGAGGAGTAACTGTCACTACAGGTGCCACATCCACAGAGGGCTTAACAGGCGTTGTTCTACTAACGTAAGCCTTGAGCATATTAACATGACAAACGCGATTTTTCTTTCTATACTCAGGAGTACGAATCAGATAATTTGTCTCATTCAATTTCTTTTCCACCACATAGGGCCCTGAGAACCTAGCCTGCAGTGCAGAACCTGGAAGTGGAAGAAGGACTAACACCAAATCTCCTGGCTGAAAACTTCGCACTACACAGTTCTTGTCAAAACGTTCTTTCATGTGAACTTGTTTTGAAGCCAAATTTGATTTTGCGATTTCCCACACCTGATGTAAGCGCCGACGCATTTGAGCCACATAATCACATACTGTCACAGGTAATTCGTTTTCCAATAACAGCTGTTCTTTTAACAGTTTAAGAGGCCCACGCACGGTATGCCCAAAAACTAATTCGGCCGGACTGAATCCCAAAGATTCCTGCACTGTCTCACGGACAGCAAACATCAACATCGGCAGACCTTCATCCCAGTCCTTCCCCGTTTCCACACAGAATGCGCGCAGCATGGACTTGAGAGTCTGGTGGAAACGTTCGAGCGCGCCCTGAGACTCGGGATGATAGGCGCTCGAAAGTTGATGCTTAACAGCCAGCTCATGAAGAACTTGAGAGAACAGTGTGGAGGTAAAATTAGAACCTTGGTCGGTTTGAATAATTTTTGGTAGACCAAATGTAGAGCAGAATTTAATTATTTCTTTTACCACGGCTTTAGCCTTTATACTGCGCATTGGAACGGCCTCCGGAAAACGCGTGGCGGCACACATCAAAGTGAGTATGTATTGATAACCCGATTTAGATTTTGGCAATGGTCCCACACAATCAATGATGATGCGCTCAAAAGGCTCACCTATTACAGGGATCGGGTGTAGAGGAGCGGGAGGAATATTTTGATTTGGCTTACCGGCCAGCTGGCAAACATGGCAGGACCGGCAGTGAGCAACAACATCAGACTTTAGACCAGGCCAAAAAAAATATCGCAGCACACGATCATAGGTTTTCCGTATTCCCAAATGGCCAGAAAGGACATGGTCATGAGCGAGACTTAATATTTGAGAACGATAACCCTTGGGAATAACAACCTGACGAACACTATCGCCGTTTTTCCACTGTCGCATTAAAACGTTATCGTCAACAAAATAAGTTACCTTTTCGCTAGGAACTTTTGTTTTGTTAGTTACAGCCACAAAACATGTCTCTAACGATGGATCAGCCTTTTGGGCTGCCGCCAATTGTGACCGACCGATCTGAAAGGGGGCACTATCACAGGTAGAAGAGGCTGGTTCTACATACAACTTTCCTGACATACCTGTAGACTGCAGAAAAGAATCAGATATGTCGACCACATCTTCAAATTTACGTGCCTGGGCACGTGTAACCACACATGAAGAGAATACGGCTGGAAACTGAGAAGACAAGTCATTTTTCTCATCTGTTATGGGATGGTTAACAACAATTGGGGGTGGGAAAACTGTACCCCCTGCTAGGTCGTTTCCCAAAATAATATCCACACCTTCAACAGGGAGTTCAGGGCAGATTCCAACACACACATTACCCGTAACTATATCCGTTTGAAGATAGACATTATGGAGGGGAACTCTGACACAACCTGCTCCTATGCCCCGCAAAATTACATCAGCCCCCGTATAGGTTCTCTGGGACAAAGGGAGAGTACCAGCTAGCATCAGACTCTGGGCTGCCCCAGTGTCTCGCAACACAGACACTGACTTGGGAATGCCGTCAGCGCTGTAAGCTACCCACCCCTGCAGCATAAATGGCTTATATCCTGCTGTATTTTGATCAGGTGAAACACATTTTGCCAAAGTTTGTACAAAACCTACACTTTTAGGCTTAGCTGATGCACTCTTTTTCTTCCAGGCCTCACAATCTGCAATAAGATGACCAGCATCAAGGCAATAGAAACAGACCCTGCCTCCCCCTGGGCGATGCTGAGCACCTCTATGAGCTCCACAAGCTCCTCCCCTCCCAGGCTTCACAGCAGCCGCTGACCCCTTCACCTGTCTTTCAGCAGCATGGCCAGCAAACTTATCATATCTCACTACAGGAGAAAAAATTGTTCGGTGTGTCAAAACAAATTCGTCAGCCAGCACAGCGGCCGCTGAGAGGGTCGTGACTTTCTGTTCATTTAAATGTACAACTAAATTTTCAGACACACTGCTCTTAAAATCTTCTAATAAAACTAACTCTTTTAAAGCTTCAAAAGTAGTAGTTTTACACGCAGCACACCACTTGTCAAAAAGAGCTTGCTTTTCTCTGGCGAATTCTACAAAAGTTTGTCTGTCTGCTTTCTTATGGGCTCTAAATTTTTGCCTATACGCCTCCGGCACCAACTCATAAGCACGAAGAACAGTCTGCTTTACCACGTCGTAATCAAGACTCTGTTCTATCGGCAGAGCAAACCTCTTGTGCCTTGCCAATTAACTTACATTGCAGTAGAAGAGCCCACATCGCTCTCGGCCACTGCAGTGTAGCTGCAACATGCTCAAAAGCAGTAAAATAGCTGTCAACTTCAGCTTCCCGAAAAGGAGGCACTAAATTAATGTGTTTGCTCACATCAAATTCAGGCGAAGAAATCGCCGTTGGAGGTGGAACGGGACTGGAAGAGACTGGCCTCGGACCTGTAGGTAAACGAGCAAATGAGGGCGAAACAGGGGAACTCTCCGGCACGCTCTCAGTCGGGTGAAACCGGCCGCGATCCCGCCGAAATCGCTCCCTTTCCAACTCAAGCTCTAGTTCCCTTAACCTAAGCCTTTTTGCCTCACTCTCCTCCCGTTTAATTTCCAATTCTATTTCTTTTGTTCTTAAGATTAACAGCGGGTCCGAATGGGGTACTAACAAAGCACTACTGGGTGGCGCAGCTATTGGAAACCTGGAAGGCGCAGGCGAGAGCGGCGCAGACGGAGGCTTCTCGTCGACCTCCGCCGGCGTAGAAGCTCTTGCATCTACGGTACTCATTCCAGACTCATCAGGCAATATCCGCTGCATAACCAACTCTTTGTACAATAGTTCTTTAACTTCCTTCTTAGAAGCATTATGTGGTACCACAATTTTAAAAAATTCCGCGATTTTGAACAGATCGTCCTTACGACAGCGATTAAACTGTTCCGTGCTCGGAGCGAGTGAAAAGGCGATCAAATCAAAATCCATAATAACCCTACTGTCTACTACTCCTTCAAACACCAAAAAGAAAGCAGCCAAACAAAGAATAAATTAGAATGACTTACCAACTGTACAGCCACAAGAAGGGTTCATGGATGAAGAATAATCCGTTTCTACGGATTAAAAAAAAGACGAGCCCCCAATTTATGTTACGTCCCAGGTCTAGGGTCTAGGAGAATAACATAAATAAATGTCTTTGCACCGGAGTGTTGTGATCTTTCGTTCTTTCTTTATTTTTTTTACTGGTCAAGTTCAATGACAATGAACAGCACACAAAAAAAGAATAGGAAGCGAATGGGCTTCAGGGTTGGGCCAAGGCCAAAATAATAAACAAAACCTGAAACTACCTTTTTACCCAAAGAATCTTAATACCCTAGAAAAAAAAAAGTTCAAACAAAAATACAGGGACTGAACTAACTCCCTGACTAGCCGAAAAACAGGAGAAAACGAATATTACCAAAAGAAAGTGGCACCCAACCCCTACAGCTTCCGTGCAGAAGTGAAGTAGTATTTACAGTATTTACAACAACGGGCGAAATTACTCAGACACGTTTAAAGAGAAAATGAACAAAAACAATCTGTTGAAAACTTTACAAAAAAACAACGAAAACACTTGGTGGGTAAAGTGAACAGAAAAGAAAAAGATCAAGCCGAGTTCACAATATTTACACAAAAGGTCACTATACAGAGTTTCTCTCTTTTCTTAACAAACACAATCTGAAACAGCAACACCATCAACAACATCCCACACCCGGACCAGCATCGCTGCGTTTTTGAAAGATGCAGTTCCAGCCTCGACCAACCACTGGGCACGTACCGGCGTGTTCAATTAGGGCGGGGCCATCTGTGAGAATGAGAGAGAGAGAGAGAGAGAGAGAGAGAGAGAGAGAGAGAGAAAGAGAGAGAGAGATGCATAGACACCACATACGTCTCAACGTAACATATCTTATTTAATTAATACAAAAATATTAGTGCAGCGCAATGATTAATTATGATTACTTCCATCCAAAATAAAAGTTTTTGTTTATATAATGTATGTGTGTGTGCTGTTTATATTTATTACGTATATATAAAGACACACCCATACAGTATATATTTTGAAAATATTTACATGTATACATTTATATTCATATAATTTATATTATACATAAATATATTTCATATATAAACAGAATATTTTTCTTAAATATATACATGCATGTGTGTGTATTTATATACATAATAAATATACACAGTACACACACACATATGTACACAAAAACTTTTATTTTGGATGTGATTAATTGTAATTAATTGTTGACCAGCACTAAAAAATATATAAAGATTAAACAGATTAACTTTGACAGCCCTAAAATATCCACTTCCCTCCACTCTTATATTCTGATCTGGAATGCCACGAAAACAGACAAATAGTGAAACGCCTAAATATCGGCACTCATTCAACAGCCAATCAGATTAGAGAACCGAAACTAACTGTTGCACAATTGTACTTAGTATACTGATAAAAAAAGGGGATTGTAAGCTCTAAAAACTGTATGTCAGAAAAATGTACAAGTCTGAGCATGTGAGCATACAGTATCAGTGTGTATTTTCATAAGGGACTCATTTGGGGCTTGGGGCTTGTAATAGGAAAAGACTGAGGAAATAATTCAGCAGCGCAAGTGCAACCCATAAAAGGGCACATTTGTAAAACAAACAATGTGGCTAAACAGAGGGCTATCAGGTTAGAGCATGGGACACCAAACACATCTTAAGCAGGATGTGGTTGATTCATTGACAATTATTAATTTTTTCCACAGCTTAATGGCGAAGTTCTATATTTGTGCAGCAAAGAGCCATTGACTTACTTACACTCACATACTATACTGCAATGAGGCGCAGCTGAAACGCTGTTCTGAGGTGGGATGCGCTGGTTTGGTCTCAGTTTGGTGGATAATTATCACAGCTGAACCACAGGCGGAGTTGGAGTCCGGAGAACCCGACAAGCTGTCAGACGCTCCGCTAATCGCCTCCCACACAGACCAAGATAAGAGCGCAATGCCCTTCTACAGGGCCTCCATCACAGGGGAATACCCACAATACTTGCCTTGGTTAACCTACAGATCCTCAACAGTACTTTACTGCAGTGCTGAGGAAAACAACTGAGGAGAATTATTGTTATTAGTCACTGGTGGCTTGTGAAACCACTAAAGAAGGTCTGTGGGATTAACCCTATAAAGCTGCATCATATTACATTATTTTCTAGGCATGGTTTAAACTTTGCTGAAAACCTATTGTACACAATCTACTACATGAGAGTTTATACTATTTAAGGCCTTTTAGTATAATTGTAAAAACATCCACCTCCAGGTTGTGGTTCAAATGTCTGTTTGCTGTTAAAATGTTTAATGTTTTATAAAGTAAACATGAGAATACTGTTAGTAATATTTCAAGATGAACACTTACTGGACTGAAGCAATTTAGGTTTACTGGATTATCCATACATTGTTTATTAGAAAAATTAATACTTAATGCTTTTAAGGAACATATATCTTTGTATTGCACTGCATAATACACTATATTGCCAAAAGTATTGGGTCACCCCCTTCTAATAAACAGGTTTGACTACTTTAGTAATTTCCATGAGTACAAATCTTAATGTTTAAGCATATAATGAAATTCTAGGGAATTGTGTGCTTCTCATTTTAAAGCAACAGTTTGGACAGGACCCTTTTCTATTCTAACATGACAATACCTCTGTGTATAAGGCAAGGTTCAAAAATAAATGATTGATTCAGTCAGTGTGGAAGAACTTGACTGGTCTGCAGAAAGCCAAGTCCTAATCCAAGCTGAACACCTCTGGTGTGACTTTAAATGCAGACCTTGAGCCAAAAACTCATCACCAAACACCAATGACTTGCACATACACTATATGGACAAACGTATTGGGACACCTCCTTCTTTAGAACAGAAAAAGGCACTTCCAAAACTGTGGCAACAAAGATGGAAACATAATGCATGTATTTAAAAATTGTACTTCCATCTCTGTTGAAACTGTTTTGGAAGTGTCTAAAATGACTGTACCCATATGTACAAGTCATAAAACTATGCATTTAATATTATTGGGAGATATAGAGTGACAGCTAATATTTATATGCATTTCATGTGAATAGTCTGTTATACGGGTATAAAAATAATATTCATTCATTTACATTACAAGCTATCAGAATTTCATCTTACTTTTTTGACCATATACAGTAAATATCAGCAACTGCACCAAACTGCATTTTTTGAATATTCATACAAATAAAATTAAGGTGTTTCTCAATTTTAGAGAGGAAGAGAGAGAGAGAGAGAGAGAGAGAGAGAGAGAGAGAGAGAAATAAATAAATAAATAAATAAATAATTGGTGCACTAACAATTTTAACTCAGATATTGGCAGCAATTTTCACAAACAATTACAAAGAAATGGCAAGTAACACATTGAATTACATGTATGATTTTTAAGTAGAAAAACATTTACAACTTCAAAAAGTTTTTTTTTTTTTTTGGCAGTGTATTTACTGTAAATTATATGAGCCATAAAAGCTTGATGTATCAACAAAAAAACACATTATTATATATTTTTTTTCCTTTAGTGTTTTTTATTTATTTATTTATTTATTTATTTTGTCTAAAGGCTCAATAAACTGCTCCATTTAAGAAGGTTTTGTTTTAACAGCTGTTTTTTTTGTTGTTGTTTGTTTTGTTTTTTTGCACTATTTATCTCAAATTTTACTACACTTTCCCAAATTTACTGTGTGTAAATGAGTAAAAGTAAGTGAGGTGGATATCAGAGAATGTTTTTTTTTTTTTTTTTTTTTTTTTGTGGAATTCACTATAATGAAGGATTTTTCTGTCACCTCCCCTGCACAAATAGTTTCTAATTGGTTTAAACTGACGGTGTTACAGTGAAGCCCTTGTTACAGCACTCCTCCTCTCCCTACAGCATTAAGGTGGTAGTGTGATAAGATATATGGATATGGGTTCCTCCTCAAACCAGCTCACACTAGTCGACTAGTTGCCATCTTCAGCCCCTATGCCACAGCGGAGAGGTTATATTTTAGGTGCCTTGTTTACAAGATCACTCATTCACATATAGTGACATTTCCAACCGCATTACATATGAGGTATTATCTTTAATTTCATTCTGTGATAGAAAAGATGCTGGGAATGATATTTGAAAAATTGTTAGAATAAAATCGCTTTGGTAGATAATTTGAGAGCTAAAATTGTATGTATCCTATATATATACTTTCACACATCTTGATTGAAAATGACATAATAAAGGTACGTAAATGTTCACAGTCTCATAGCAATTAAGGGTGTAAGGGTGGACTTTCATGCTGACTTTTTTTCCTAAAATCAGAAGTTTTTATAAAATAGGACGTTTTCCAGTGAGGTTTGTTTTTACCTTGATTGTTGTTGTTGTTGTTGTAGTGTTTTGTTTAAGTCCCCTTGGTAGGCACACTTTAACTTTGGGAAATGTATATAAATCATTTTCACACAGGATTCATTGTTCATCTCTCAACCATCATGTATTGTATTGCATTATATGTTTTGCCCCACACAATAAAAACTACAAAGCTTTGGCCAGAAAACTAAGCAAATCATTTAAAATATTATTAGATTATAATATTATTGGGAGATAAAGAGTGACAGATGATATTTATATGCCATTTATTTAAGTAATCAGTTATAAAGATCTAATTTATTTACATTACAAGCTATCAGAATTTTATGTTTTATCTTTTATTTTCACACAGGATGTACTGAAATCTTTATTCCATCTTTGTTTAGATTATCTTTTTTATTAAATTAAATTAAATGCATTTTTTAAAGATGTAATCATTTCTATTTTTAATGGATTTTATATGGATATGTTTGAAAGTCTAGGCCTAGGACAAGAGCAACAAACATTTTAACAAGTCAAAATCTATCTTTAAAGGGGACATCGGATGCCCATTTTCCACAAGTTGGTATGATTCTTTAGGGTCTTCATGAAATGTCTACAAAATACTTGGGTTAAAATTTCTCAATGGCCATGTAAAACACACTTTTTACCTTGTCAAAAACAGTAATGTTTACGGCGACCCGTTTCGGTGCATGTCTCTTTAAATGATAATGAGCTACTGCTCACCCCGGCCCTCTCCTCTGTTTTTGTGTATTTGGCGGCTGTTACCGTCAAAAACAAAACTAATCCACTGTGTCCTCAGTTGCTCTGATGTCAGGAGAAAATAAAGACTCTTATGTTCACTTTTGTTTATGAGACATTGTCGCTACACCTGCTTGAGCACGGAGAAAATGGCGAACAGCATACAACTGGCTGAGGGTGGAAATATGCAAATACAGGACAGTCCGTCAGCAGTTGTGGGCGGGGCTTGAACAATATGACATCATACTGCTCAGAAAATCAACACAGCTTGATAATTGAGAGGGTTAGGTTTTGGGGGGGATTAAAAAAGGAGTGAACACCATGTAAAAGTGAATTTTGCATCTGATATCCCCTTTAAGAACAGCTACTGAAGATTACATATTTAAGTAAAAACACTTTATTGAATCAACACTGAACTGACTTAAGCTGAATAATGACTGTTGACTTACAGAACTGCTTTTCACTGGACAGAATTTGTCTCATAATTGATGAACTTTACATAGTTATTGAACCGGACTGAACCAACACTGAACAGACTGGAGCTGAATAATCACACTATTAATTTTTCAGAGCTTTTTATGGCAGAATTTGCATCATTTATCCTGTTCATTACTGCAACTACTACTGTGTATTTAATAAAGCGCTATATAAATAAAGGTGACCTGACCTAATGCTTTAGTCTCTGTTCACAGCAAACACGCTGTTTCTGGCACGCACTTTCCAATGATCCGACAAAGAGGCTTTACCTTATGTGATCCTTCAACAGGACATTTTAGTTCAGTCACTGCGTCATGTTAGTTTAATAAGTGCCACGATTAATAACTATCTAGGCAAATGGATGTCATCGGAGTGAGTTTATGCTTGCTTTGTAGACCGTACACAAGGTTGGTCCACATTTCTAGACTACACAAAGAGAGCGCTTTGATGGAGAAACGCACCTCACCCTCACACACACACACACACATTACATCATCCTCTGTCCACTCAAAGAGACCTCACGTCCTCACATCCCACAGGAGTGGACATTTGAACGAAGGTTTGGCCAATCAAAGAAGCCTCTGTCTTTGACCAATAAAGGCATGTTTTGTCGGTGTGACTTAAATGCATTATTAACGGTTTATCACATCTGAAGGCTGGCTCACGGATGAATTCAGACAAACAAACGGGGTGGGATGTGAGGGCCGGGGAACGAGGTAAACAGTTTGTGTACATGAGTGTGTATGCGTCTAATAAGGGTGGAGCTAGTCTGGCTGATGGACAGGAACGATGCCGGAGCCAGACATTTCTGATGATGGCATCAGCATTTTGACGGCAGACTGGAAAGTAAACACATCTTTCTCCTCCGTCCATCCCGGCCCGGCTCGCTAATGCAAGCCTTGATCACTAGCCTAGGTAACGTCTGCAGGGTATGAAAATGAGCAGGACACAGTAAAGCCCTGTGCGAAAAGATTCAGGCTTATTTTGACAGCTCAGACAGTACATAAAGTCTCACCGAGGCTGTGAAAATAAAAATATTTGGTGTTAATTTCAATCAAACTTCTCGACTGTAACAGCTACCCGAAAGTTCGCTAATGCTGACAGGTCAGAATAAAATGGAAAGAGTTATTTTGTCCTTCCTTGCTTGTTTTCCACTTCTTGTATGGTGCCTCGATTGATTAGCAGGACTCCAGGGAAATTTGGGTGTTTTGGGAATTAACATTAGGGAGGCACTTTAGATGCATGAATGAAGAGAAAGAACGAGCTGTTTACTTGGCGGGTCCTAGAACCAGCACAAACCAGACCAAGGTGGTTAACTGGTATGTTTTGATGGCTTGAGAGGCATTTGGGAACTTCAGCTTCAACTTCGCTGGCCAATTAGCTGAAAACCAGCTTGGTTAGGCTGGTTAAATATTGTGTGAGATGATAGGAATGAAACAAGCAAAGAGGAAAACAAACCAGTGGCAACCATTAGAAATCTTTTAGTAAGTAGGTGGACAGTAAATACATACAGCAAGGATGCATTACATTGATCAAATATGATACACATTTATAATGTTTCAGAAGATTTCTATTTCAAATAAAACTTTCTATTTATCAGAAGATCTTGAAAAAAGTACCATTGTTTCCACAAAGATATGAAGCAGCAAAAATTGTTTTCAACATTGATGATGATGATAAGAAATGTTTCTTGAGCAGCAAATCAGCATATTAGAATAATTTCTGAAGAATCATGTGACACTGAAGACTGGAGTAATGATGCTGAAAATTCAGCTTTGATTCATACGAATAAATTACATTTTAAAATATATTCAAATAGAAAACTGTTATTTTAAATTACAATAATATTTCACAATATTACTGTTTTTATTTTATTTTTGATCAAACAAATGCAGCCTTGGTGAGCATAAGAGACTTCCTTCAAAAACAAACAAATAAACAAATAAATAAATAAACAAAAATAAATGAATACAATACCAGTCAAAAGTTTTTGAACAGTAAAATTTTTGAATGTTTTTTAAGGAAAACTCTTTTGCTCACCAAGCCTGCATATATTTGATACAAAGTACAGCAAAAGCAGTTAAATTTTGAAATATATATGTTTTTTTTTCTGTTTAAAATAACTCTTTTCTATTTGAATTTTTAAAACTGTAATTTATTCCTGTGATGCAAAGCTGAATTTTCAGCATCATTACTCCAGTCTTCAGTGTCACATGATCCTTCAGAAATCATTCTAATATTCTGATTTGCTGCTCAAAAAACATTTATTATTATTTTTATTATTATTATTATTATTATTATTATTATGTGGAAAACAGCTGAGTAGATTTTTTTCAGGTATCTCTGATGAATAGAAAGTTCAGAAGAACAGCATTTATCTGAAATAGAAATCTTTTGTAACATTATAAATGTCTTTATCATCACTTTTGATCAATTTAAAGCATCCTTGGTAAATAAAAAGTATTAATTTCTATCTTTTCTCAAAAAAATAAAAAATAATTATACTGACTCCAGGCTTTTGAATGGTATAGTGTATAATGTCACACTTTATATTAGGTGGCCTTAACTACTATGTACTTACGTCAAAAAATAATCACAACGTACTTATTGTGTTATTGTATTGCAAAACATTTCTGCTGCTACTGAGGTGGGATACGGGTAAGGTTAGGGACAGGTTTGGTGGTATGGGTAGGTTTAAGGGTGGGTTAAGGTGTAAGGGATGGGTCAACTGTTTAATTTTAAATGTAATTACAGAAATGAATTAAATATGTAGGTATTTTTTTAAAAATATAAGTACAATGTAAAAACATGTATGTACACAATAAGTGCATTGTATCAAATTATTAATTTAAATATTTGTACATAGTAGTTAAGGCCACTTATTACAAAATGGGACCAAACTTTTTTTTTTCAGATAAAATGCTGATCTTTGGATCTTTCTACTCATTAAAGCATCCTGAAAAAAATGTACTCAACTGTTTTAAATATTGAAAATAACAACAGCAACAATAATAAATGTTTCTTGAACAGCAAATCAGCATATTATAATGATTTCTGAAGGATCATGTGACACTGAAGACTGGAGTAATGATGCTGAAACTTCAGCTTTGATCACAGGAATAAATTACAATTTAAAATATATTCAAATAGAAAACAGTTATTTTAAATAGTAAAAATATTTCCAGATTTTACTGTTTTTGCTGTATTTTAGATCAAATAAATGCAGACTTGGTAAGCAGAAGAGACTTCTTTAAAAAACATTGAAAATCTTACTGTTCAAGAACTTTTGAATGGTAGTGTATTTATATATATATATATATATATATATATATATATATATATATATATATATATATATATACATACAATCTTTTTTTCTATATCTATAAATATCCAACAAATTATATATTGATTCAGAAATATAAGGCTAATAAAATAATTAATCATATCTCACCACCAAACTAAACATTCTCTAACACGTAGTTTGTACTAAATAGCCTAAAATGTTAATTGTCTAACAAAATGAGGTGAATATGGACCTAAAAAAACACTGGGAAGTGCTGACTTCCAGAGTTTGCGGCCAGTCGTTGAGATCTGACCTGATGGATTCAGTTCAGTCTGTCTCAGCATCAGTTTGTGTGGCTTGTCTGAGGCTGAGCATAGGTGTCCAGTGATACAAACAATAGATGGCGTCTACAAACTTGTCAAGACTGTTCCTTAAAATGGTTTTGTTTGGCAGTATATTTTACTTGTTTCCCCCAAAAAATTCCAGATATTTCTCCTCTTGTCACCGCAGGAACTTTACAGTCCCATCCTAGCCAATAAACCGGATCTCTTTGAGCGGACATGCGCTGACCACAACAACTTTAATCACAACACCAGCTGCACCCTCACATGAGCCGCTTCAGCTCCAGCAGGGTCATATCACATACGAAAATCATATTCAAGACTCCTCACATTACCATCCAAAACATTCTCACGCACATCATTTATCATCATCAACAAGAATCACAATAGCCAAAACGCACTGCAACCTGGAGCAGGATATTACAATATGTCATTACAAACATTATGCCCTATACCACTAAAAAGCAGTCTTTAAAATTCCAGAACAACCCGAGCACGCACAAAAAATAGTTTGCATATGGTATGCTTGAAGTTTTCTTCAGACGTTGAAATGCAGAGAAGCACGGCAGAAGCAGCGAATAAAAAGCATTTTGTTTGAAGCAAATCCTCGCAGTATGATTCAACACTTGCAGCGGTGTCATTCTCTCCATCTCTGATTTTCACTGCATTAAACGCGGTCCAACGTTTACACAGCGTGATGGTTTTGCCTTTATTCAGTCTCTGTTTGTGCTCAATTTGAACAGGCTTGCCACCATCTTGGACGCTGTTTGCAGAGAGACCACATTTACGTCATGATGCTCATTGTGGCCCGTATTCAAACGACTCTCAGCGACATGCAACTCCTGTCCATGTACCATAGCAGCTATCCTCTAAATTACTTCCACACACCAAAAAATCCCAGAGTGATGAGTGCTATTACCTGCCATGCAACTGGATTTTGAGGGGAAATAGATTTATTTTCAGATTTTCTTTCAGGTTTTTTTTTTTTATTATTATTATTTTAAATGAATAAATGAAGTGCCTGAGAACTAAACTCTCAAAATATAAATATAAAACAGTTTAAAATCAACATATTCAAAGCAGCTGTACAACAATTATATATGCACACCTATGACTGCATCTTATAATTAAGCTAATTTGCTACATTGTCTTCATGAATTTTGGTCACACTTTAGTTTGGGGTCCAAATCTCACTATTAACTACAACTTTTACCTCAATAAACTCCTAATTTGCTGCTTATTAATAGTTAGTAAGGTAGTTGTCAAGTTTAGATTTGGGGTAAGGATCTAAAATATGGTAATACAGAATAAGGCATTAATTTGTGCTTTATAAGCACTAATAAACAGCCAATGTGCTGATAATACGCATGTTAACAAGCAACTAGTTAACCCTGGAGAAGTGTTACCTGAATGTTTAATAAATGTTATTTAGTTATTTATTTATTTTCCATTTCCTTAATCATTATTTTGTTCTGTGTGATGGTATCCATAAGAATTATCTTTTGGAGTAATTAAAAAATTATTATGATACATGTATGTATGTATGTATGTAAGTATGTAAGTATGTATGTATGTAATCATCATCATCATCATCATTGTCATCACTTATTTTAATAAATTTAATAATGTCAAATCTTTTTATTTAATAATAACAATATATTTTATACACATTATAAAATAACATTATAATATATGTAATATTCTTATAAAGTATTTATTATTATTATTATTATTAATCAGCATTTTAATAAATGTAATAATTTCAATATTTTTTATTTAATAATAGTAATGCTAATATTTTATACATATTATAAAATTACATATTCTAATATATGGAATATTCTTATAAAATATCGATTATATAATTTATATTTTTATAGTAATTATTATTATTATTATTATCATCATCGTCGTCATCGTCATCATCATCATCATCATCATCATCATAATCATCATCATCATCATCATCATTGTTATTATTATTATTTATCATAACTTAAATAAATATAATAATATTTTTATTTAATAATAACCACAGTAATACTATCATTTTATACATAGTATAAAATGACATTCTAATATGTAATATTCTTAATATTTAATATTTCTAAATATTTATTGTATTAAGTTTATTATTATTATTATTACTTTAATAATGTTAATATTTTTATTTAATAATAACCACAGTAATACTATCATTTTATACATAGTATAAAATGACATCCTAATATGTAATATTCTTAATATTTAATATTTCTAAATATTTATTGTATTAAGTTTATTATTATTATTATTATTATTATTATTATTATTATTATTACTTGAGATCCATAACACCTCATAATATGGCATCTATAATGATACCCAACATTATTAAAAGTGCCATGTTCACAGGACAAAGTGTTTTTATTACAGCGTGTTCTTACCATGAGTAAGAGAGCATTGAGTAAGAAGTCAGTCAGTGTTATGATGAATGTGTATGAGGAAACAGATCTCAGTTCATTCAGTCAGCTGCAGACATTATGAATATATTTGCAGTTTTAACACTATAACTCTCTGTGTTCAAACCGTTTTTTTCTTTCTTTCATTTCCCCCTGTACTACCCTAATTATCCACGTTTTTCTTCCAACTGATTTTGAAAGCTTTCCCTTCTTTCCACTGTTTCATCTCAATTTACAACCTCTTTCTCTTTGTTTTTATACTATTTTGCTCTCTGTGTCTCTCTCTCAAGTCTGTGCCACACCATAGCATTATTCCCAGCACTCCTGTTTCCTCTCCACCGGTGACACATTCACTCATTCAGAGGAGGATGCTACACATTCCCTCTGAGCTTTCTGAAACCTCTTGGGTATCCATTAAAAAAAAGACAGGGGTTCTCAACCATTTAAGACTCCATGGCCCACCTTTGTCCACAGACATTCATAGTTTGTGTAATTTAAATTTCAGGATTCTAGAAAAGCTGAATGTTCTTTAGGGATCTCACTCTTTTTAAACAAAGAAATTTACATGACTTTGCCGGTCATTTGTGATTTACTGGATAAGGATTAATATGCTGTTAGAAATATTTATATGGTAATATTTCCTACCCGATAAAACATTTTAGAACTTGGCATAACAGGAAAAAATTTATTCATTATAAATAAAATAAAATAAAATAAAATAAAATAAAATAAAATAAAATAAAATAAAATAAAATAAAATAAAATAGTTCTTTTCAAATAAAATAATAATAAGTTCTTTTGACTTTTTCTACTGTGGGACGCGAAAGGAAAAAATGATCAGAATGTTGATGCTGCTATTTTCCATACAATGGGATTTAATGGTGACCAGTGGCTGTCAAGCTCCAAAAAAGACAAAAAGCTGAATAAAAGTATCATAAAAGTGGACCATATGAAATACTTAAATATCTTTCTATATATCCCTTTCGCAGAAGAAAATAATTTCTGTTTGAAGCAGCATAAGGTTAAGTAAATAATGCCAATGTTTATTTTTGGGAGACCAGAATCCCTTTAACCACTATAAAACAGGAGGCAAGAAACACAAACCAACTTTACAAGCGAGACCCATTTTCATAGACCATGGCTACATTTCCCCAAAAGCATTCTAAGCCTAAGTAGATTGAAACCATTGGCACCAATGCTTTCTATTTACGCTTATGATGCTTTTGGGGAAACGCAGCCCTGGTCTGTGAAAATAGGTCTTGATTCTAAAGTTGGCTTGTGTTTCCTGCCTAAAATTTTGCTAGTGATGAAACATTACTGCAATGTCATTCTGAAAATATCCCACTGTCCTGTTTAGTCCCCAAAGCCAGTGTTGCACATTCTTGTGAATCCAGGACTAATAAATAGACTCTGCTCCGTCAGCCTGCTGGAAGGCTATATGGAAGACAAGCTACATAAATAAATATCACTGCTCAAAGAAATCAAAACCAATGTTATGCACCATGTGAACTGATCAAAGAGACTGCTGCCTTCCTGTTTCAGTTCTTGTTGGCCAAATAAAGAACATTTGAGAAGATGAGGGTCATGCACACATAAAAATGATGTGGCATTCCCATATGTCACAAAGCACTGCTCTAGAGCTTCAGCCTCAGATTCATTTACAGTTTAGATATTTTAATAGTACTCATTTACTACTTACAGTTACTTCAACTATTGTGTCATATAATTACTTTAACTATTAATGCAGGGGGCTTTTTCCAAATAAGGCTCTAGACCACAAAAATGACTGGGGAACAATTAGCTACTAATATTAACCATTTAAGCCATCTTTATACTGCATCTGAAGTGGCATTTATTTGTCTTTAAAAAGACTGTTTAATGCAGCTCAGAGGTGGCATGAATGCATTTACACACCAACAACAACTGCATAAATAATTCTATGATAATAATGTTTTACATATAAAATGATTCATATAAATAATACATTTATAAGGAATGAAAGTATATTTTCAAATATAAAACTAAATGATAAATATCTTTCAGGCTGCTCAAATGCTGTATTTCATTTACAAAGAACCAAAGCAGCATCAGAAACTGCCTTTGATACCAAAGGTTGAGGTGGGTCAGAGCAGGCATAGTTTAATCTGTATTTACACACAATTTTGTGTAGAGCAGCCTTAATTCAGCTGTGTATATACACCTTTTTAGCTGACAAATTACAGAATCATTCATGATGGTGAGCAGCACTATTGTCCATACATTCTATCAGTTTCTTGACTTGGTAGATTTCTTCAAATTTGACTTTTATTTCAGTTTTCAGTTCTATAAAGATCAGATTGCAATTATGTGTGGAAAAATGTGTGAATTATGTGTAGATTTTACTGTTTTACGCTTGTCCCGATTTCCATCTTTCATTTTTAATGGCAAAAAAAAAAAAAAAAAATCAAAATCATAAAAATGTTAATTTTTACATTTAAAACAATGATATAAAATATTTATTTAAATTTTTCAAAAAATTATGACTGTCCCACAGTCATTTCCACCACATTGTGAAATTGTATTGTCTTATGTTTGTGTACTTACCAAGACGACAATAGAGCCTGAATGAAAAAAACAAGGTTAATATAAATTATAATGTTCATTTATGTTATGTTATGTTAATGCTATTTCCAATCAAACTGTAATATGTCTAATTTTGCAAATAAATAATAAATAAAATAATATTCAATTGTGTTTTTCTAGTGTTCCTTGTGTCTGTTCTTTGTTCTTCTGTTCTTTAAAATTTATAGTTTTTCTCTTGTCCCCAGTGAATTTGTACATGTTTAAAACAATGATAATCTAAATTCACTCATATTGTCACAATCCACCTGGAAGCAATGAACGAGGAGCAATTCAAAAACAGAGTCTTTAATAATCCAAACACGAATGAAACAGGAACACAAGGGATGACGTACAAGGACTGACAAACCCTAACTGAATGGACTGGGGCTTTTAAAGACAGGACAATCAATGAACTAAGGAGACACACCTGGAAACCAATTAACAATCAATATGAGGGAAAAACACACAGACAGGTCCATAATCCTGACACATATCACTTTTAATTTTCTTTTTTTATGTTAATGCCATTTGATATCAAGCTGTAACAATGACATATTATGCAAAATAGTGTGGAAAAAAATGACATAATTAGTTCAGCCAAAAATGAAAATTCTGTCAGTTGTGTTGCTGTCTACGCAGGGTCAGAAAGAAATGGATTTCATAAGAAATACCTTAATTTGTGTTCTGAAGATGAATGAAGAACTTACAGGTTTGGAACGACATGAGGGTGAGTAATTAATGACAGAATTTTCATTTTTGAGTAAACTGTCCCTTTAAACTTTATGAATTTTGTTTTAATATCAGCTAATATACGGAACAGCTTGTGTGTGTGTGTGTGTGTGTGTGTGTGTGTGTGTGTGTATCACTAGAGCATATTCACAATTTAGTTTAATTTGAATTTATGCGCTTCAGTTCATTGAGTGAAGAGCTTTTCAGCTCCTCATTCTACCTCTTACCCAACAGTCAGTGCTGTGTGCTGTGATGAAGGGCCTTTCATATAAACTATGACTATGAGGATTTAAGTACATAAACTACAGCGTTTCTCGCTTTATTTCGTATAAAGACTGATTGTTGTTTTTACCGGACTGGTGGCCATTTTATTCACAGTCCTTATTCCTGTTTAGATTTGCACACATTTTAAACTCATTTGAAACTACGCACGAGCTGAAAGCAAACACGAAGCACACATAACCAAGCAGCACTTATGGAGTGAACATATGCAAAGGGCCTCATTTCTATAAGCGTTTCCTTTTGGCAAGACTCAGGTGTGGGGTAACTTATCACTACTCAAGGGCTTTTAACATGCAGAGAGGAACCATATGAAGCCACTTAAGAATTTATCAACGCACTTGAAATTTTGTCTCTCACGTTCTCACATTAGGTTTCCACAACAACACAAGCTCATCACTGTGATTCTGGAAAAAAAGGGGAAAAAGCAAAGTGCAAAAACTAGCATGTGTTTCCACTCTTTGCGTAACGACAGCGATTTCCCCCGCATACTGATAGTTGCACTGCTCCAACCAGCAAAGTGTGGGTTAAACATTTGCTTTATGATCTCATCCTTTCTTCTACAGACAAGAAGAAACGCTGGTGGGATTTCACAGGATTTCACCCTTTTTCTCTACACATCTTAAGGTTTTTTGTCTTATCTTTTAGGTTATTAATTTTCTATGGTGACATAACTAGGAGTTAAGAAACAGAGCTTAGCCTTAAAAACAAAATAATCTTACATACCAAGAAAACAAATGTGATGAAGAAAACATCTTTTGGCTCAGGAGACACAATCGCAAACGTACAAAAGGATCTAAAGTACACAGCAAGAACATGATCATAAAATTAACTGGAAAAAAGCTATTTCTTAAGCATACTGTATAAATATTATATATATATATATATATATATATATATATATATATATATATATATATATACAGGTGCATCTCAATAAATTAGAATGACGTGGAAAAGTTCCTTTCAGTAATTCAACTCAAATTGTGAAACTTGTGTATTAAATGAATTCAGTGCACACAGACTGAAGTAGTTTAAGTCTTTGGTTCTTTTAATTGTGATGACTTTGGCTCACATTTAACAAAAACCCACCAATTCACTATCTCAAAAAATTTGAATATGGCGACATGCCAATCAGCTAATCAACTCAAAACACCTGCAAAGGTTTCCTGAGCCTTCAAAATGGTCTCTCAGTTTGGTTCACTTGGCTACACAATCATGGGGAAGACTGCTGATCTGACAGTTGTCCAGAAGACAATCATTGACACCCTTCACAAGGAGGGTAAGCCACAAACATTCATTGCCAAAGAAGCTGGCTGTTCACAGAGTGCTGTATCACCAAGCATGTTAACAGAAAGTTGAGTGGAAGGAAAAAGTGTGGAAGAAAAAGATGCACAACCAACCGAGAATTTGGGTGAACTTCACAAGGAATGGACTGAGGCTGGGGTCAAGGCATCAAGATCCACCACACACAGACGTGTCAAGGAATTTGGCTACAGTTGTCGTATTCCTCTTGTGCATCTTACTCGGGCTGAGGAGAAGAAGAACTGGACTGTTGCCCAGTGGTCCAAAGTCCTCTTTTCAGATGAGAGCAAGTTTTGTATTTCATTTGGAAACCAAGGTCCTAGAGTCTGGAGGAAGGGTGGAGAAGCTCATAGCCCAAGTTGCTTGAAGTCCAGTGTCAAGTTTCCACAGTCTGTGATGATTTGGGGTGCAGTGTCATCTGCTGGTGTTGGTCCATTGTGTTTTTTGAAAACCAAAGTCACTGCACCCGTTTACCAAGAAATTTTGGAGCACTTCATGCTTCCTTCTGCTGACCAGCTTTTTAAAGATGCTGATTTCATTTTCCAGCAGGATTCGACACCTGCCCACACTGCCAAAAGCACCAAAAGTTTGTTAAATGACCATGGTGTTGGTGTGCTTGACTGGCCAGCAAACTCACCAGACCTAAACCCCATAGAGAATCTATGGGGTATTGGCAAGAGAAACAAGAGACCAAAAAATGCAGATGAGCTGAAGGCCACTGTCAAAGAAACCTGGGCTTGCATACCACCTCACTTTTAGTATAGTTTCAGTACAAACTAAAAACATAGATGCACACTAGTTGTGTACTCAAAATTTACTACTGTTATACTTAAAGTATACTTAAAAGTATACTTTTATATACTAGAAAGTGGGCCAATTTAGTCCCAAAGAGTATTTAAATAGTACACTTACAAGTATACTGCTAGTACACTGATATTTGTATACTTACTACATAAAGTATACTTAAAATATACTTGAACTTTACTTAAGTATACTTAATAAAATAAACTTGAAGTATACTACTTTTTGGTAAGGGTAGGCATCACCTTAAATTAATTTGTTTCTGGATTGACGTGTTTATAGCCTAAATGCATAGCCTTAACTCCAGAGGATTTGTTATGGAGAGAAGGAAACTAAGAACTGTGTTTATAATATTTGTAAACATTTTGCTTCTCCGGCATTTTAGCCTACATTATTTCTGAATGTAAAAATAAAATGCAATGTGAGCCTACGCGACTTATGTTTTTTTTCCTCTCAAAATGCAATTTTATATGAGTAGCTTTTTTTAAACAATGCAGCAAACATTTTTAAATATCTTTAAAAAATACTTTAATGTCTTTAAACCGTTAATAGATTTTTTCTTTTGTTTAGTATCCTACATTTGGCCAAAATCTAGAAAAGATGATGCTGTATTGGCTGACTAAAGTGCAGAGGGTTAAGATTTTTTTTTTCTTCTTGAGTAAAGAACAAGCTGTACTTATTATTATTATTATTATTATTATTATTATTATTATTATTGGCAAATATATAAAATTTTTAAAAATAACGTTATTAACCGTTATTAACCGTTATTAACGTTATTAAGTTTCGGAACGATAATAGGCTAATACAGAGGAACGCAGGAACAGAAATGTTAAAATATCGATTCTGCTCGGAGTGAACCGATTTAATTTTTTTTTTTCATTTTCAAGCCCTGGTCATATCCAATTAAAAAAAAAAAAAAAAAAAAACACACTTTTTTCCACAGTTAACATACCAAATGCTTAAAACATTCACTAGGCAAATGCGTTTGAGGATGAACTTTTAAAATTATTCTAATTTGTTTTGAGCCTTTTGCAATTTATCTTACATACCCTGGAAACAACTACTATACCAAGAAGAGGTAGCATAATAAAAATGTTGTTGAAACAAGGCCCCTGCGAATAATTAATATAGGTATAAATGTCCAATAAGTTGGCTTACCTCGCTAAAAACCTAATTTTACAGCATATTTTCGTAAATATCTTTCTAGCCATAAAATCACCTGTTAATTTATTATCTATTAAACAACCCAAATAATTTACTACATTTACTCAGTCTGCTTTGATGTCAAAGCATTGATATTAGTGAAGACTTTGAAGACATGGCATTTATAGGGCAGGTGATTGGCTCACAATAACTGGGCAGCAGAACTGAACACATATGAGTAAAGAAGGCAGGTTTCAAATCACTTACCCTTGGGGTCCTGTGCCAGCCAAACAACTGGCACTGAGATGAATGGCAAAGCAAACCGAAAGCTTTCTCCAGGTATTTTCCTTAGTGCGGCTGCATGTAGACCATGTCTCTGTTAAAAAC